>JAGDVL010000016.1:0-243913 GCA_017657105.1 Fusarium acaciae-mearnsii
AAGCTAAGGATCCTTCCTGGGGCTATAATTGGTGGAAAATAAATGGGGCTATAAGGTCACCTGTTGGGTCGTAACAATACTATTATTATAATTAAAATAATATATTAAAAGGAAAAATAGAAATTTAAAAAGAAATTAAAATTTACTATAAAAATTAACTTTTTTATTATTAAATAGTATTTAAATAAAGCTAAGCTTAAAATAAAAATAATAAAAATAAAGTTTATATATTTACTTTTACACTCTATGCAGTAATCTAAACACTTTTAGCCAACTATAAATTGCATTTAGTGACTCAGACTTTCACAGGGGATACGGTACGCTCAATCATGGATAAGTGTTGGTTCGTTCTATCTCAAACACATTATCCTCCTCCTCAGGAAGTCAGTGGAAATGGCGCTTTTAAACAGTCGGGGCCACTCTGTCTTGGGCACTTCGTTAAAAGCCTCAAACACCTCGACCAAGTGATTAACAAAGGCGGACCGGAACCATTCCCACTCGATATGCCTGTTTATCGCACAGGCCCCATTGAGTTCGAATGGGGGTCGAATAAAGAAGCCGGTTTTAATACATCAATCCAAGCCAGCGTGCCTATAGCTGCAGCGCCGGGCCTAGATGCTAAAGCCTCGCTTGGTCTGGCTCTCAGAAAAACAGTTGGAAACTCTTGGCAAATTGAACAGCTTGAAACCCTCACAGTCGATCCTACGACATCATATCTTAATCGCTGTCTAGCTGGAGATGATATAGTCCAATACTTGGAAGAACACAGGCTCGGTCCGACATGGTCTATTTTCATTATCACAGGGCTCAAGATTGTTCGTGGTAGGTCTACCCAGACAACCAGTCAAGAGCGAGAGAGAGGTATAAGTGCAGGTCCTGGAGTGTAAGAGATTGGCCTTTGTGACCTAGCAACTCTATCTAACTGGTACTAGTGGCATCTTAGGCATCACTGATGTCTCTATTGAAAGCAGTATTACTTCCGCGACGTCTACTTCAACCTCTGCAAGTAATTCACACGACTTTGTCTGGGCAGTGAGACTTTCCAAGATCATAAAGGTGCTCTTTGACAAGAAATGGTCACGGAAGACCTATGCAAAAGGCGCTGTATTTGGCATGAAGGAGAAAGAATCAGATTTCAAGACCGTTTTTGCAGATGAAGGACTTACCACAAGTGAGGTCTTTACTATTGGGGGTAATGAAGATGG
This sequence comes from Fusarium acaciae-mearnsii, assembly GCA_017657105.1. Lineage (NCBI taxonomy): Eukaryota > Fungi > Ascomycota > Sordariomycetes > Hypocreales > Nectriaceae > Fusarium > Fusarium acaciae-mearnsii. The sequence continues at coordinate 1,206 of JAGDVL010000016.1, forward strand.
CATGGAGTACTTAGTAGTGGCAGATAGCAGAGAGGAGAGTTAGAACATTTATTTCATTATATTAAATTTAAAATTAAATGTGATTGCAGTCTCTGACCTTGGAAAAAAAAGGCAAAGTTATTAGTACCTTCTGGTTATGTTTGTATGATTCAATTCGCCAATCAGCTAACTGATGCAACGAGGCCACGTGACTGCTTAATAGAACAGGTCAACAGTAGCCTCAGCCTGATTTGACTCCTCAAAGTACAACAACTCAATACATGTCATCCCTCGACACACGAAAATGGCACCTGATGAAACTGTTATAGCGTTTGCTACGGATGTCACTGAGCGCCTATCTACTGTGGCACGAGGAGTTGGGGCAAGCGGCGACAAACTCTTCTCTCCAACATTAGCCAACGCTCTTTGGCTGGTCAGTCAGCAATTGAAAGACCAGCGAACTTCTGACTCGATAGACGTTACACGTCTCCTGAAGCTACTGAATAACCTTGAGAGGATCTGCAAGGTAGAATACATCACCGACAACCCAAAATGGATTTCTGATTATTGCCTGATACATAGCCGACGAGCCCCCCAATCCTGCTAAAAGAGCTAAATTGTCCCACCTCGTTTAATCGTCAGTATCCCGGGCTCAGTCTCCTTCGCCAGAACAACCGCAAAAGTGCCGTCGATGGCATCCGAAAGTTGGCGTCACGCCGGAGTCCCGATGGGCAAAAGAGGTAGCAGGGTCTATTAAGAATTCTCGAGGCCTTCGTTAAGCCTCTAACGATTGCAGATGACACACCCAGTCCCAAGACAAAGCCTGACGCTTGGGTAGGTGATGACTACACCGGTTCAATAAAGACTCTATATGAGGTCCTGTCTTCATACATCTTTTGTAGAGCCGATAATGAACCCACTCAGATCTCGGGAAGGTTCCGATTAGCGCTTGAGAGTGGATCAGAAGGCAATTCTCCAGCTTTCGACTTTATGTTCCTTGCGCATCCGCATCGCGAGCTGGAAGCAGGGGCCTTCCGGTGGCGCGAAACTCGCATTGCTGTGGATCGTCGGTATGAGAGACGACTATGATACCTTTTACTTCTAATAGTAACTCGAATCTAGAAAGGCCAAGTTTGTTAGCATCAGCGGCGAGGACGCGCAACCCGATATCAACCGCCCAATGTGCACTTCCGACTTTTATGAAAGGATCAGTGCCAGGGAACAATACCAATTGTCCCTCAAAGTGGCAGACAGACAGCTACACTTTGTTGAATGGTATGAAGGGGCAAGGTCATGGGTACCTAATACACCCTCTATTTCTCTGTCCAATATCGTCAGGAACCACAAGATGTCACAAAAGACGAGGTATCTCTTGTCATATCTTCTAGCTAAATCAGTTTGGCAGTTCTACTTAACCGATTGGATGGGGAAGGAATGGACCAAGGAGAGCATTCACTTTATGTTCGAGCGACGCCAGAGTGCTAAGGCTGGCGGGATTTACTTGAATGAACCGTTCATCTTAGCTCAATTCGACTCAGATGGCGGTAATAATGATTCTGAGTTTCGACCTCACAAGTTTCCTAGAATAAAGGCACTCGGGATTGCCTTGCTGGAGATCGAGCTTGGATTAGTCATTGAAGATCACTATGATGACGAGTGCCATGCCCCTGATGGAAAGCTTAATGCAGATGCTGACTTATATGTCGCCCTCAAGCTCTTCGATGAACCCCGATCGCTTCGAAGACACATTTCCCTTATTGAAGTCAGTTATTGGGACCTGTCTGCGACCTGTCAAGTTTATGCAACATCGGAGTAGTATTGACGACCTTCGTAAGGTCTTGCAAGAGGAAGTGGTAGATCATTTGCACACACTCATCGGACTTTATGGCCAGCCAGAGAAGATTGACCTGAAGCCAACCTTGCAGATGCAGCCATCGCAACAACGACAAATGGTGCCAACTAACAACTTCTCTCCTGATCAGAGTGTAGAAAAACCACAAGTACAAAGGTAAACTACGTTTATGAAGTGTTGGCATTTACATTGCTGACATGTGGAAAGGGTACTTCCAGTACGAGAACATGCAGCCGTGAACGCAAGGTCTGTTTCTAGCAACGGATCTGTGGAGAACTTGGCAAGCGTGGAGGTAATATTTGCGGTTTTTAGTCACATGGCGAAGGGAGCTGCGGACTCTGGATATCATTGTGTTGTACCTGCCAGACTCCTACAACATTTGGATGAGTTTAAAGATAGGGCAGCGAAGAGAGGGAGGATTTGTGAAAGGCTTTCAACTGCGTTGGAAAACATTGATTTAGATATATAACATAAGCTATAAATCTAAGATCTAGCAAAAGCGTTTAATCTTGATCTAAAGTTTGGGATATGTCCTAGTTTCCGATCTTAAAGCCGCCAGGCCAGTACTTCTGGAAGACTTGCAGAGGATCATAATTATAAGAGATATTAAGCAGCTTCTGCTTATTCTCATTACTATATCTATTATTAATTTCCCAGAAGCCAGTAGTATTGCCTATATAAGTAAAAGAATTATAAATACTTAACTTTTAGGTAGTATTACTAATAGCATAAGTAGTATCCTTAATCTACTTAAAGATAGCATTATTATACTTATTGCTACTCTACTTAATTACCGTGCCCAAGTTGAAACGAAAGTCTACAAGAAGCCCTTCCGTAGAGCCAGCATGCGACTTTTGCAGCGACATCATGAACAATTACTTACTTGTTGAACTGGACAATTGCCCTCTTTGCGACCAGAGCTTACTGGAAGAAGATGCTATCAGTCAATCACCGGCGGCATCACCCCAGACAATAACACCGCCTGCCGGGTCTACGGTGAACCTGGACTTCCCAGAGACCCATAATGATGAATCAGGTTTCGCAGCGTGTGTTGGCAGTTTCAGAACACAGTCTTCAAAGATGTCTACAATAATCAACAACATCAAGACATCATACTCAGATGCAAACTCGAAGAGGTAAGTATTAAAGACTAGTTACTTTAATCTTATTAACATATACATAGTGCCATGCTATCCAGCTAGAGAGACACACTAGATATCCTTGCGGCAATACTTATGGCCAAGGGTATCTTATATATGAAAGTCGATAGACAAAACCCGCTTCTTGGCCATACCGGGTTAATTTCATTATTCCGTCAAAACCCCCTTATCAAAGTGCTCCTAATATCCATTGATACTGGCGCGGTTAAGTAAATATCTAGTTAGGATACCAGCTGCTAGTAGAAAACGACTAATAGAGAACCAGCCTTACCCTTACAGAAGTAAATAAAGTTCATATTATTAAATCGCAGTAGAACCTAACAGTTAAATAATAAGCTATTGCTTAAGTAGTTAGAATAAGACAAATACGACCTATAACTATATATAAGTATATAACAGAGGGATCTATAGAATAGGTATCCTTTATTAGCCTCTTCTATTTACTGATACTAGCTAACTCTTAAAAGTCTATACTTAAGATCTAGGAGAGAAAAACTTGGATCATCAAGCTATCTATGCAAGATAAGGATAACTCTGAGTCTAATACTAACTTAGATGTAAGGTTACCCTGCATACCTTTATCGATATTACTAACATCATTCAGCGTTTCAAGTTCACGCTTGACCCTAATGAATGGAAAGCCGATGTTTAATTGAATATTATCTTAGTTAGTCGATAACATGTCTGACCCAATCTCACCTGAGGTCCACTTCCCTGGGCATCACCACACAATATCAGTATCGCGTCAAAAACGTAAATTCCTAAGAGCACTATAATCACATCCTATTCTGCGCTAGTGGTACTGCTAGAATAACCTGGGTACAGTTATGTGAATTTCCCATCTCTTATCATGTTCTCCACCTCCTCATCAGGAAGAAAGTCCGTGCAGTATTTCCGAATCCAAGACTGTTGATGCAGAGCTTGTTGAGAAGAGTGGGCCGTTTCTTCAGTCAGGTCAATCTCTTCCACGGCCCCTATAGACCTTTTGCGACCACGGTCTGCACTCCATTCTCCCTTATCTGCGACAGGGCTTAGCACCATGTTACCGAACATTTCCTCCACGCTCTGACCTAGCAATCTCGCCTTGAGGGATACTTGATACGGTAGTCTCCTGAAAGGCCTCGCTGGGGTAACTTGAGACCCATCGCCAGTCACGGAGGGTACTTTCCAACCTAGCATCAAGATGTCCCATTTTTTCATCGGTAAACCTACAACAGAGATCCGGCACGTTTCCAGGTGTATACGCCAGAAACAGAGGCATTCTATCAAAGCTTCAGATGCTCCGAACTTGACGGAGGATTTAAAATTCCAACCCCTTCTCGAGGCATTCTTTGGATTGTAAGGCTTGGCGATCACATGATATTCCGGGAGCTTGAGAAGTGAGTCTGGCCTTATCCCACGCTCAACAGCAACTGTGTCCAGTACAAAGACACAGACCGTTTGCGCTGAGAAACCAGGGTAATCTGAATCCAACGCGACGTGTAGCAGTGATTGGTCGCGGCTGTTTATGAATGACGAGCCTGCGCACTGTCTCCATAGCCATTCGGGCTCCATAGACGGTCTGGCACTCAAATGAGACTCCTCCAACCTAGACACAATGTCCATTGCCGTGGATAGTCTGAATATTGGCGATGTTGGCTCGTTTCTGCCAACCTGGTGCTTTAAATAGATGCTGGTCACGAAGTCTCGGGCGTGAGGGCGTGGAGAAAGTTTGATCATAGGGCTTCCAACAAACGACCCAGAGTTCGACCCAGAGCTGTCAGTGGCGGTGGGCAGGTCTACCCATTTTCTGTGCTCATAATCATTAATCACCCAAGTCCCAGTTACGACACATAATCTCGACAAACAAGCAGCGAGGTTATATCTGTCAGTTCTTTGCAACAGCCATTTGAATCCAGCAAGAGAGTTGACTAAAGGGGCCCGTTCAATATGCTGAGAATGATACTGTAGATCACCTATCTTGACAAGGTCTTTGACAAGAGACTCTGAAACGGCGAGATAACTTAATTCTCTTATCTGTTCCCAATTGGTGGTAAGGTAGAACGATGCGGTAACAACCACATAGAAGATTTCATCGGGGTGTGCCAATACTGAAAAGTTTCGCTCAGTCTCTGTCCAGAGAAACTCCAGCTCATCTAAAAGATGTCCTTGGACTCGGATAGGCTGCTGCATGCACGAAAAGAGTGAATCGATAAGCTTTTTCAAGTCATTGTTAGAGTCAGCGGTACCGAGAAACTCATCAATGTTGCTCTCGGTGATGATCAGACCAACGAACTTGGTATTTATGAATCTTGAATCTCTAAGAGATGTGTATCCGCAGTCGAAGTTCTGGAGAGGGTCCTCGGTTGGTTGGCCGACACCCAGCACACTTATTTCGCGGGTGCCACAATCCCAGTTTTTAACGTTTCCTGCAAGAGAGAAAATGTCGGTATCGTGAGCCAGGCTCTGGGTATCGGCAAGAGAAATCTTTTGCAGACTGCGGGCGATACCTTCACGATAAATGTCTCGAGCCCAATCAGCGATGTAGTCGATGATGAGAAGAAGTTGTAGCGCGTTGTCGAGCGAGTCGACGCTGCCGCTCCAAAGACGAACAACACGCTGTGGGGCAAGTTAGACGATGGATTTTTAATCTTAACAGAGACCACTTACATAAGACGTCTTCTTCTTTGTAGTGTGGATATATGCAGCAGATGCTCTCCACTGCTCACCTTTGTAAGATAGAAACCAGACAAGCGGGCCGGAGTCCCACTCTCCATCCTTTTCAGCAGCTTCAGCTAACTGGTGTTGTATAGAAAGCAGTTCTCTGATAGCGAAAGCAGTCTGAGCCTGAGTGTCGGTAAAGGCATCACTACCCTTTTCCGATTTAGCTTCAATCACAAGGAACGGGAAAACAAGAGGGTCTCCATCAACTTTGAACGGACTATTTCTGACAGTTCCTGCTGATTGCAACAGTCGGGACAGCCTCTCGGTAACACGAAGCCCATATACGCGATCAGGACGGTCTTGACGCGTTGGTAACTCGGCTTGTAATTCCGGTGAGTAAACGATAGCCTCTTCGGCTCTATCATCAAACAATGGACTGATGCCTAGTTCCTGGCTAAAAGATTTGATTAGTATTGTCTTGGAGCTCATTGATATTAAACACTTACATTTCTCCAGCAAGGCCGTTGGCATTGCATGTACAGGACTGACGCCTGCTTTGCCGAGCCTTGAGAGAATTAACCTCATCGTCGCCTGGCTGCGTGGCCGCAACGACTTCCTGCTCAGATCGCCAAAGGCGACCGCGACAATTCCGGCTATTCAATCAGTGACAACCCAATGAATCCAAATAAGATTTAGACGCGTACCATGTAATCTCGACGGAAAAGCGGGCCATGACTTCTGATTCTAGCGACAATCGCCAACCGCTCTCATTTCTCCTACTCCCTAAACACAGCTTGGCCTTCTCCGTGATGCGTTTGGCGCGCCTCTGAACTTGAGACCTCCAAGGAGATCGCGTGAAATCCGCGGATATGCTCTCGCGATATTGCGAGTAATCTGTTTTGCCTAGTTGACGGATATGGTCAAATATCGTGTTGCATGTGCTCGGCCATTGGGGATTTGCGATGGAATCAATTGGTCCATCGAAGAATATGTTGTATTTCTTCATCAGCTGTCGCTGGAGTCCGCGTTGATTCGTTGCCATTTGAGCTGAGTTGATAAGATTGCCTCGCTATGGGATGTTTGTATGGGATATGGCTTTGCTAAGTACATGGGCATGGGCCTCAGCAAACGGCCGGCTGCGATACCCCGCCACGTAGGTGTTCTGTTTACCGCGCGCGTACATAGTCACATGCAGTCAAACCAACAGTCACTAATCTAGGAGTGCTAGTTATGAGGCGGGAAATGCACAGCCTAGTGGGACTAAACCCCTCAAGTCGCTGGGTTCCCTCTTCGATTCCGTCGAGGCGATAGGTGCTCCCCAACAACGCGAAGCAAAGCCGTCTGTCTTTCCCATCGGCTTCGCCCTCATCATCTTGACAAATGTTGAACGGTGGAGTGATACGCTGAAGTCGTATACATGTCATCGTATGCGGTTACGCAAGCTGGGATGAGAGTTAACATTGGCTAGGGATGCAGTTTTACGAGGGGGATCGGGTGCAACTGACTTGCTGGATTGGCGGTTTATCTGGCGATGAGCAGTAAAGAAAGTTTCTCCAAGATTGTTGGTATCTGGATACCAATCTGGGCATTGTAGGTGTCAAGTCTAGTCACCAGGATCAATCACTGACATATCTTCCAGTGTCGCGCTAGGCTATCAACACTCCGTCGCCAATTTCTTCTTGGTACCAATCGGCATGTTCTACGGGACTAATTTCGGTTTTAGAAAACTCATCTACATGTCTACCATCCCCGTCACGTTGGGATATATTGTTGGTGGTGCAGTTATGACGGGCGTTGTACACACGGGATGATACTCTGGCTACCAGGACCGGGTAGCCATTAAGTGGTGAAAATAAGAGGAAGGTATCAATGTCCATTTGTTGCATGGACAGCCTGTCGCAACGGAGAATGGCAGAAGGGGGAGGACTGATAGTATGGTTTGAGGAAGGTAGTGACGGTAGCTGGAGTGACTGGAGATAATTGATTGAGATCCGATGATCATGTGCTGACCAATCAACTGTGAGTTGTTTAATGCTTACAATCATGCCTCCAATGATACCAGTAGTCAGGCTTCGTTCGACCCGTCATCCAGCGCTTCTTGAGTCTGTTGTAGACTCAAACCCTCCACGTGGGCAATTATCGGGGATTTCTTTATCTTTGCTCATCTGATCCTCTCAGCGACTCATTTCCTCCGCACCAGGGTTCGGCTCCGATGTCTCTGAATCTAGCTTCGGACAAGTCTTGGGTGACAGGGCACAATCATGACTTGCGGCGATCATAACGAAATCCGTTAAATAAATCCGTCTCTTGAGTCAGATAAACCTGCGCCCATGAGCATGTCACTTTCCAATCCCTTTTCCATGATTGGACCGTCTATACTCACTGAAACCCCTGGTTCGGAAGTTGAAGCGACCAGATGACAGTCCAGAATGGAAGGTTACATTTGGTATGGACCTCTTCCACGGCAATCACAAATTAGCTTCCTCTTAAAGAGATCATCTCAAGGATGTTAAATTGTAGGAAAATTTTTCGGGGGCTTTATGCTAGATAAGGTTGGAATTCGGTTCGCTGAGTTTTAGATGAGATATTATCTGTCGCATTAAATCATTTCGGACAAATGCTCAAAAGGAAGATGTTTTTTCTCGGCTGCGACATGGACATTTCGATGTAACGCTGGGATGGGTCACGCAACTTGATCAGGATTATTCTGTATTTTCGATCAATAGGTCATCGAGTGTTGGACTGTGACTGTGATTCTGATCATCTCTAGACACATAAAGAGTCCATGAGTTGCAGGTTTGGGCACGAGAATTATTGTTCAGACAGAAATTTTAGTTTCTGAAGCTCACTGTTGACTCGTGGTCATTATTTCCGAACTGATGCTATGGCTCCGGTGATGAAATGTTCTATAGATTGCGGCATGCTGTCAAAGATCCATGGCGACAAGACAATATGTCACGGACTATATCCAGGGGGGCTCTGAATACTACACTATTTTTGTATATATAAATTAATGTCAAAAGACGTCAAGTTAATGCTGAGTTTACTATCATCTCATCTACAAACTAGCCAACTACTACAATCACAATCAATATGCTGTTCAAGCCATCCTTTCTCATTTTCTCTCTCTTCTCTCTAGGCACAGTCGCCTGGGATGCCCCAAACTACAGTGGTTTCACTAAAGTCTGGCAAGATACCTTTGCAGGTTCCGGCGGCACTCTCCCCGACACAAGCAGATGGAACATCATAACAGGATACCTTAATGTCAATGCAGAGCTTGAAGTCTACACTTCATCCACCCGCAACGTCCAACGAAGCGGTGGTGACACTCTCCAGCTTGTACCCTGGCGCGATGCTTCTGCACAAAACGGCTGGACTTCTGGCCGTATTGAGAGCAAGTATGTTTTCACTCCTCAAGCAGGCAAAGTCACCCGAACCGAAGCCAACATACGCTTCGGTACCTGCTCCACAAACAACAAGCAAGGTATCTGGCCCGCCTTTTGGATGCTTGGAAACATCCTCCGCAACGGTGGTAGCTGGCCTTCTTGTGGTGAGATCGACGCCATGGAGACAGTCAACGGCCAGCTCACCGGTCACGGGACAGTGCACTGCCACGTCTATCCCGGTGGTATCTGTAACGAAGGTACCGGTATTGGCAACACTGTCGGAATCCCAGATCAGAGCTGGCATACCTGGAGAGTCGAGTTTAACCGGGCCAAGAGCAGCTGGCGCGATGAGACTATCACATGGTTCATGGATGGTCAGCAGTTCCACCAGATCTCCGGTGCCAGGATCAACGACCAAAACGTTTGGAACAGTCTGTGCCACAGTCCCTTGTATTTCATCCTCAATGTTGCTGTCGGGGGTACTTGGGTAAGTCAATAAATCACGAATTCTGAAGCATAAACTAACTGATTGTACAGCCCGGATATCCCAACGGAAACACTTGCGATGGCTATGGCAGCATGATGGAAGTTGGCTACGTTGCTCACTACACCAACTGAGTGGCAGCAGCTTCGATTTACTACTAACTCTTTTTTGTTTACTTTGTCCTCTTCTTCAACATGGATCTATCTGATGCCCGATCAACAATGGGCATTCTTCCACAAAGATCTTCACCATTCACCAATTGCACCTTACTTTTTTATGTCAATCCCATAGATGTATAGAATACTTATAGATTACTTCTCAATATACCCCATTATATCACAACTGCTTAGTAGAATATCCCTACTCTCAACAGCTGACAACTTCATTTCACGTGCATTGAGCAGGGACGAATTATTGATCGAGCTGAAGTTCCAATCCATATACAAGAAAGACAAGTTAATCCTCTTTGCGTCTCTACATGGCCCCTAGACAACACTTAATACCCACTTCGGCCAATCTTTGGCATCGAATAATGCATGATGATTTACAGACTTGGGCTGCACGATAATGAAGACGCCTCAATTCGAAGTAATACTAAAATTCAGGGAATGCATGTTTTGATTGGTGAGGATGGTTCCTCAATAGCTTGTCAGTAGTTTACATTAGCCGTTCGCGTAACCACATAGAGGAATGTCAAGACCTCATTACCCATTTTTCACTCATGCAAAGAAACCAGCTTCAGCTGGTTATGAAGACGCCATCAGTAGGTCAACAGTACGCGAACCAATTGGTTTCTGCAATAACACGCCTCAAATCCCAATTGCAGTAACCCTGCGCCAAATGAGAGACATGTAATTTCATCACATGTTTGTTTATCCAAGGTCTGAATTTACTGACCAACATTCTTTCTTACCGGCACTTAGTGTTGCATGCTTCATCTAAACTTTAAACCGACGTCCTGTTCAAGTGCAGACATGATGGGATTCATATTATATCTGTTCAGCTCGTTGCTATGCGAAGACGTCTGGCAGCGACCTTGTAAAACTAGAAGAGAGACCGCCATGGCTAATTTTTGCGTTCTTACCAAAAGTGGCTCTTTGGAACAGTCTATCTGTGGCTTCAAGACATGCTCCACGTGGAGAGACAGTTTGAAGATACAAGCTCTATTTCATCCAATCATTCCTTGCACCGACTATTCGGTGGCTTTGCGCATGGTAGCTGATGATGGTCTGGATTGGTCCCAACTCACATCGCTTAGAAAGTTCCATCATAAACTGCCAGGGCTCAGCCAAGCCACACAGACTATCTATCGAGATGCAGTGCATCCTAGACTCAGACATCGATATGATCAATTACTATAAAATGGCAGCAGCGCGTGCCAAGAGATATTACCACCCAGCTCTCATCTCATAATCATTCTAGCAACATCTCATCTCTTCTACATACTCACCATGAAGCTGTCCTTGGCTATCCTGTCTCTTGCTGCTGTGGGACTTGCCCTTCCTATTCAACAAGTAATTATTAGCAACATTGCCCATATACCATGTCCTAACGTACTCGATAGGCAGCTACTGAGCAGAATGATCGCCGATGGTTGGGTACTGCTCTCAAAATAGGCGGCGGCATTGGTAAGATGACATAGCCATTTAGCACAAAACGAACATTTACTAACAATCTTACTTAGCGAAAGGCCTCTTCAGCGCCTTTGCGAAATAAGCATCGAGCGGAATTCGATATGTTGCAACAGGGATAGATGTTTGATTCCCAGATGCTGCAGGTATCTCCTTTGTCACTGATCAGGACTTGTAGTCTACTTCACTTTTCAGAGTAAATCCTCAATCGACGCGAGGGAGGAAGGTGGCGGTATATCACGAAGAGGATCTGAGTGAGCGGTAAAGGTATTACGGCTTCTTATGACCGATTTCTTTTCGGCAAACTTAGTAGTGGACAATGGACCGAGGGCATCAGCAGTAGCAACAGCATGATATTTATTTTCCGGAATGAGAATCGGGTGTTCAAACTCTGATAGTTTACAAGAACGCACCAAGCCACTATCATGGTTTAGAAATGCGATCACCAATCTATGATCTGAAACTAAATACCTCCAGCTTCTTGCACTGGATATGCTATATCCTAGGATTTCTAACAAGTGCAATGGTCATCTCCAAAGCTGCTGTTCATGTCTTCCGTCTCTCATTTATCCGCCATATCGACGAATTTGTGAGGGTGAGCACCACATTTCGGCAACTCTTCCAAACACCGAGCCTATCAAACTCGTTTGCTTCTGTAGTCCCTGGCCCCCAATGCTGACATACCTATGTCTGGTCCGTGTTAATCCAATTGGAAGATGGTTCGCGATCTTTACCGAAATCGCGAGAAAGCAGGGGTATAGATATCCTTAAGTCCCTTTCTCGATTGTATTCCTAATGGGGAAGTTAGTTGTTGTTGAAGGATCAATAGCTTCTGTGGTCATCTCACGCTGCGTGTAAGTAGCGAATCAGTCTAGTCTCTGTGATATGCTGACCAATTATTTTAGGCGTTGAGCATGCAGAATGTCTGTTACACATCCCTCCATATGCATGTCAGCTTACCCATCATGTCGGGAAAAGAGGAGATAGCGAAATTCCATGGCGTCTTTCCTTCTCATAAAATGGAGTATATAAATACTGCCCCTTCGCGGTGTTGATTTCAAAACCTATAACTCAATAGCCATAGTAATATCCCTTGCACCAGCATCCCTTTACTTTATCATTCTACCTCCAAAAGCCCAAAGACACAAGAAAATTCACCATGACTCCTGAAGAAACACAAGGGCTCCTCAAAAGCCTCGTCGCTCCCCTCCGCAACCAAATCCCCACCCCTCTCCTCCACCGTCCCAGTGAAGCAGGTCTCGAGTACGAAGATGTATTCTTTCCTTCTGAAGACGGCACTCCTCTTGAAGCATGGTACATCCCCAAGTCAGGCTCAAACAAACTGATCATCGCCAACCATCCCCTTCGCTGCAATCGATCAGGCTACCCCGCTCATCTCGAGCCATGGAAGGCCTTTCTAGGCGGTTCTGCCACAGGAAATGACTTTGAGCTCAACTTCATTCCTGATCTCAAGATTTTGCATGACGCTGGGTATAATGTTCTCACATACGATATGCGAAACTCTGGAACGAGTGGACAAGCGAATGGTGGTATTTCTGGCACTGGGCGTTTTGAATCAAGAGATGTTATTGGGTCATTGAACTATGTTCGCAGCCGAGGCGACACCAAGAACATGACGATCGGGCTTTTCAGCCGCTGTTTAGGTGGTATTGCTACCTTCTTCGCCATGGACCGTCGACCAGACGTCTTCAAGGATGTACGCTGTCTTCTCGTTCCAGAGCCTCTCTCCTACCGGCCATTCGTCGAAAAGGCTCTTGGCATGTTTGGGCTTGACGATAAGTTTGACGAAGTGGACGAGATGATCAAGATGGAAACGAGCTTCACCGCTGATGAACTGTCGCCTATTCCGATTATGAAGAATATTCGTGTTCCGACGTTTATTTACTCGGTGCGGGAGGATATCCTGACCAAAGAGAGTGATGTTCAGACTATGTATGATTCGCTTACCGTGGACGATAAGAAGTTGCATTGGGTTGATGGGACGGTGAGGATAAAGGGATATACGTACTTTCAGGAGAACCCGGAGGTGTTTGTTGAGTGGTTCGCTCGTCATATGGAGTAACACTAGAGCCAGATGCTTAGTTATCTATCAAGGGTTATCAATTTGGAGACAAGGATCGTTTTCTCACATACCTAAATCCGTCTATCGCATCTAGAGGTATCCAGCTATCCACAGGGTTCAAAAGAAAGGCGGGTCATTGGCGATCCTCGAACATGCCGCGCAAGTAAATGCGGCTCGGGCCATTGCGCGACTGGCAGTGGTTTGAAGATCTGCAAGAATAGTGCCAAACTTAAAATAAATGACGGCAATGTCAAAAAGTCAGACCACTGAATGATCACCAGGTTTCGGCACTTGGCGTGCTGGACCGGGGATCGCCAGCAGGTAAATCACGCCACAATACAAAAGGATTTCTCAGATGCAACATGGAACCAACCGCTCTATTTCCGGTGCATCAATCTAGATCTCGAAATTGTGGCGAGCAATCTCTAATTCTCGGTGAGTATTCGATAGTCAATTTAGTGTAGTGGGTTGTTGGCCAATTGAAGGGTTTTTGGCCGAGGGCTGAGAGTCGACAGAAATACTTGGTCATTTTTATGCTAGCGGAAACGGGGCTATGTTTGGAGATTCTGTCAAGTCTTGCACTACTTTCAATAGTGTTGGAAATTAGCGATGTGCTAAATGTAGTTCTATGGCTAGAATTGGAAGCCAGCTAGCCAAAACTGACTCACAATTTCTATATGAGTAGCACGTTGCTTCACCCTTTTTTGTGAAAACACGCGGTGAAGGCTTCATGTCTGCCATCAGCTAGCATACTCATCATGGTGGCTGTCAAAACACTCTTGGTTCTCTGCGCATTAGGCGTCCAAGCTTGGGCTGCTGATTTGGGCGCAACAGGAGTTGTCTGCTCAACCAAACTCGACACTGTTTCACTCGCACCGAATCAGATCCCGACATCAACTGCCACTGTCGTGAACAAGATTACTGTAATTAAGAAAGTCGTTCGCAAGGTCAACGTCGTTATCGTTCCCAAAGCAAAGACGACAACCATTCGCACCACCTCGGTTGTTACAACTACAGCGACAGCTGACCAAAGAGTCGAGACTGCAACCAGCATAATCACTTGTAAGAATTTAGAATTGTGTCTTCAGGCGAATACTTACCTGCCCTCATAGCCGAAATCACTGTTTACAGCACCCAAACAAGTACTTCTGTAACGACAAGCGACAGCACAACCGTTACGACCAAATATGTGACAGAGACAGTACCAACTGTTCCTGGGTGGATTGCCATTAAATCTGAGTCACGTTATGTTCCAAGACACAAGATTCGAGCTGAAGTGGACGATGGAGAGAGTCAAGATTCAGTTGAACCGACACCTGTTCTGTATGCGCAGAGGGTGGACTGCGTGAGAAAGAAGCCTACTACTTCTATCAAGACCGTTACCACAAAGGTGCAGGGCAATAGGGTTACGCTTAAAGCTGCTACCAAGAGCGTCATGTCGACTGTTGTACAGATTTCTACTGTTAGCGAGTATCCGCCTGATCTCAGTACGACTGTTACATCGACTGTTTATCCTACGACAACTTCTTGGACGGAGACTACTTCAGTTTCGACTGTCGTACAGACTGGTAAGTCAAGGCCATCTTTTTGCATGCCAGGTTGACTCACAATTCCCGTGTCTAGTCGTGGTCGAATCACAGGTACCCATCGCAACCGAGTATGCTGCCTGCCAAGAAGGCAACATCCTCATCACAGCCAACGGTGGACAAATCATCACAGCTACATCTCCTGCAGACATTGACGGATTGTACATAAACAATCTAGGTGCTAGTACACCAACTTCGTGCTGCGAGGCATGTCACAAGAACCCATCTTGTCGGTTCACGCGTTTCATCGAGGCAGAAAATAAATGCCTGGCACAGATCTACCCCTCGCGGCTATGCCCGACTGGAGAACTGTACAAGCAACTGACTGTTGGACGATTCTTTACGAACCGGAATACTTTGATTAAAGCCAAGGGTATCTATAGCAATGGACCCTGTGGCTATTTTATTAATGGCGGTATTGATTAAACCTTTGGAGGAGGGGCAATCATTATTATGGAAAGCTTGCGAGGATATAAGAATATCATGAATAAATCTTTATCCAATTGAGAAATAATATCTCCGTACACATGGCTGGGTACCTTGTCGGTAAATCCGACTGTTACTGTTACGGCACCAGGATTGTCAGCAGTTGGATCACGCCACATTACAGAATGTTGAGCAGAGGTACCGTTCGAGTTGCCCCACTGAAACGTCCTGTGAGCAACATGATGTGATGGATTATCGGGAGAATCCGACCAACCAGAAATATAAATACAAACAGTCTTCGAGTCGTCACTCAAATATCTACATCAGACACAATTCAATCTTGCATACCAACCAAGCTACAATCACAACAAAGCACAAACAAACAACATCTTCACAATGACTACAAATTCATTCGGATCAGCTCTTCCCCGCTTTGACTTCCACCAACCCCCAGCCCCCAGATTCACAGCGAGACTGGCCCGCTCATTACCCACTGCAGCGCTTGTCACAACAGCAGCAGGTATGCATTACCCGCCATTCTTTGATTGACTAGTACTAACAAACAACACAGCTACATACTGCCTCACATATTATGTCCTAAGACAACAATACACAACTGCAAAAGCTCAACACAATCGGGCTGTAGAGACGTTGAACGAAATGAAAGAACGAGGGAATAAAACAGACGAGTGGGTGAAGAATGACGCACTATGGTGGACGGCATTTTAGACGGGACATGGACGGGATTGGCGTTTCGGACATTACTATGCATTTTTTGAAATAAGGTATCGGAAGGGACACCACTTCACCATACAATTGAGATTGAGAATTACATGACATTACGATTCGAGTCAACATGAATCCAAGCATTTATGCAAATTGAAATCAGTACGGATCCGACGATCATCTGCGCCAAGGGGGGCTCAAGAAGCCATTCAAACTCCAAACACATCGGTGAAGAGAGAGAAAAGTCATAGAAAATAAGTATTCAATCCATCTTCCTTCTTACCAAGATACAACGCGTAAACAAACACGCCTTCAAAGTCTGATCAAGTTGTGAGCATCACTACCCTGCAGCCAATTTACCATCATCCAAATTGTGGCGCACTACAAATGTGGCGGTGCACCGGTCAAGCCTCAACACCGTCGCGTCGCGTACATTACCTCTGACAAAAACATCCAACACATTTTCCATCGCAACACAGAACATCCCATTACATCATGCCGCCCAGGAAAAGAAGCGCCCCAGAGGCTAGTGAGGAAGTCGCGCCAAAGCGACGATCTCTACGACAAGCAGCATCAAAGACTCAATCAGAACCCGAAGCAGCTCCAGTGACCAAGACAACCACCCCAAAGAAACCAGCAAAGGTGGCAGCACAGAAACAGGAAAAGGAGCCAAAGTCTTCACCAAAGCAACAAAAACCGGCCGCAAAACAAGCCGGAAAGCCAAAGAAACCAGCGAAAAAACAAGAATCCAACGCCGAAACCAGTTCCTGCGCTGAATCCGAAGATCCAGATATCGACTCTATCCCCACGATAAATCCCGATGCGCCTAGGCATGATGGGCAGTGGTACTGGCTCATGAAAGCCGAGCCAGAGACGCGTATTGAGAATGGGGTCGATGTCAAGTTTTCAATTGATGATTTGCGGGCCAAGACTGAACCTGAAGGGTGGGATGGTGAGATCCACTCCATGATTCTTTGGTGAGACAAGTGCTGACATGACTACAGGTATTCGAGCCTATGCTGGTATGATCGCTGAATTGGATGAGATGAGAAAGACGACTGACATGCAATAGCGCGAAATAACATGAGGAAGATGAACGCGGGTGATCTTGCTTTTTTCTACGCCAGCAACTGCAAGGAACCCGGTATAGTCGGCGTGATGGAAATCGTCAAGGAATTCTCAGAAGACCGTACGTCTCAACACCATTCGTTTCACATCTCCATCTGACACTTTTCTATAGGCTCCGCTCGCAAACCCAGCGCTCCATACTACGATCCCAAGTCGACCAAAGAGAAACCCATCTGGGACTTGGTGCACGTCGAGTTCCGAAAGAAGTTTGCTGTACAGATTGGTCTCAAGGAGTTGAAAGAGCTGGGAAAGGCTGGTGGTCCGTTGGAGACGATGCAGTTGTTGAAGCAGTCGAGGCTTAGTGTGAGTCAAGTCAGTGGCGATGAGTTTAGGTTTTTGTGTGAGTTGGCGGATAAGAAGGCCAAGGATGCGGGACTGGAGCATGAATGAGTATCAGCAAAAAGGGACTAGAGGAAAGATGTGTATTTTTGTTTCCCAAGACTTAGGAGGCCCAGGGCACAATAAACGTGGATGTAGCATTATCGCTTGTAATTCAAGTACAGTCGTCCC
This sequence comes from Fusarium acaciae-mearnsii, assembly GCA_017657105.1. NCBI lineage: Eukaryota > Fungi > Ascomycota > Sordariomycetes > Hypocreales > Nectriaceae > Fusarium > Fusarium acaciae-mearnsii. The sequence continues at coordinate 18,800 of JAGDVL010000016.1, forward strand.
TTGTAGCAATTACCAGCGTCCTTGGTTTCGGGTATCGTTCTTATTATGGATCATTTTGGCCACGTATCTATGCCCGCCATTCACAGCATAGTCATAGGGCGTTTTGTCCCGATGATCGTATGAAAATGGGTCGACAGCATCGAACTTGAGGAGCGACCGGACCGTACGCTCGAATCCAACCTGGGCGGCATACGAGAGAGGAGTCCGACCTTCATTGTCTCTCTTGTCGATTGCAGCCTTGACGGTGTCAAATTGGAGTAGCCAGCGGACCATGATGGGGAAACCACCTCGGCAAGCGCAATGCAGAGGGGTCCTGCCATTGTCGTTGGGATCGTTGGCTGCAAGGTTGGCGCGGGGTTCAACCTGTGATAACAATTCGAGAATTTTGGAATGACCGCGCTGGGCTGCCATGTTCATGGCACTAGTGCCCTTCTCGTCACAGAGAGGTCCTGTGGGTAGTCTTTGTTAGCTCAATGTCAGGTCCCGTAAGGGCAACACGCAAGACTTGCCGCCAGTCCAATTGAACGAGGGAGATTTCTGCATGATAAGAGAATGAACCATAGAGGTATCGCCCTTGGTAATCGCCATCGCCAAACGGCGGGCGAGATCTGGAGGGGGTAAATGCATGTTGGATTTACTGTGGCTGTAGTGAGGTGTATGTACATTAAAGAAGAGAGGGTCAGGCTACAAGAAGGAAGGAAGTGGAGGCCTCAGGCAACAACATATGTTGGATTAGTAACACATCAGAAACATCAGCCGCTGAGAACATAAGAGACGAAATTAATAGGTCACCTTGTGCAGCTGGGGCTATTTATTTCTATACCTAAGATTCAGAAGAAGGCATAACGTAGTGCTCGATATGTCCCTAGGTACCTTGTTAGGGGAAGCGCAGCTCCCTAGTACTAGGTCCTCTAGCTTCATTATCTAAAAGTTTCGACATAGCATCTGTAAAAGACTCGTTTGGCCCCTTCTACAACGAAGTCTCTGGGCGCATTTCCTCCAGCATTTGCCAAATTCTTCGTCGGTTAGCCAAACCACCAGAAACATCGAGCCCAACCTTGGAATAGTCCCACGCGTCGTCTTCGTCAATCCAGGGCTTCACATCAAGCGATGACTCCACACGGCTCATGACCTGCCGTGTAAGCTTTTCCCAGTTCCACTTCTCCAGATCAACCTTGCTGGAGCCTGTCTTTTCGTATATGACTTTGGCGTCGAGGTCCCAAAGGAAGGCGATGCGGAAGAATATTTCTGCCCACATGGACTGAGGCATGAGATAATTGCAATCGAGTGAGAGTTCTTCGTCCTGTAGAAAGCTGCATACGTGATTCTTCATTTCGTTTGGCAAAAGTTCGAAAAACCTTTTGACCTTTGAGTCGGGGGTAGGCTCAACTCTCTCGAGATTTGACATCAATTCTGTGGTCAAGTTGGGAATGTCGACAGGGTTCACATCCCACTGTGATCTGATTAGTCCACGTCTTTGAAGTTTGGCGTAGAAAAGTGTACTCACCCATCCTTCCCATTCATCACCGGTATTCAAAAGGCAAAATAGTGGAACATAATAGCCATCAAAGCTGCGGTCACCAGTCTCAGGATTGATAATGTCGGGAATAAATCCCTCGTCTCTCCCTAAAAGAACCTGTGGTCGCTGTCGGCTCCGCTGTCGTTGCCAGTGGAGATAACTAGCACAGCGACGTTCCAAGGCCAGCCATAAATCACCAGTAGATCGGATTCTGGCATTGGATGAACTCTTCATAACGCGGCCGGCCATTTCTTCACAGGCTGGATGAATGGCGATATACATATTGTCTCGAGGGGCACCGTCATCATCCCCCTCATATCTGTGATACACCTCTGGAGGATACGTAACCTTTCCAGTGGAAAGTATCGCTTTGCCGTACTGACTTTCGGCCATGGCCTTGAAGCGGATAATCGCTTGGTCGGAAATATTCACATAAGGGCACTCCATATGTGGCCAGTGCGGACCATAATAGACGATGCAGTCATCATCACCCAAGGTCATACCGCAGATAGTGCAATAGATGTACTCGGGATTCACCATGGCTACTAAGTGACGATGATGAGTTTTGGAGGAGGTTCAAGATGGATAAGGATAATGACGAAAGTCCAGATATGAGGGGCGAAGTTGAGGGAGTGAAGAATGGAAGAAAATCAAGCAGAGAGAATGTTTGGCTAGAAAGATATGCGAGCGGCGGAGCTTCAGTGCAGGCACAAGGCATCTGCTGTGCACGCCTCTCGTTGCATATGAAATAAAGAAGATGATGGATGGAGAGAGATGTGAGAGTGGAGAAAGGACCGCCGTTGAACGGATACGCCGTCGAACACTAAAGATGAAACAGATAATGGAGTTGCACTACAACGCTAAATACAAAGCTAAGTTAGGATGCGTTCCTTAGTGCGGCTGACCGAGACACGCAAAGTGTACAGACCAACCACTATCTACAGGGATTAGAAACGGTTCCAAAGGTCTAACATGTTTCTGAAGCTCGCTATACTCATTCATTTCTGAAATCTATCTTTCTAAGAATAACTCGGCTTAAAACCTCCTTTGGGCAAAGGCACAATATCCTCCTCATCCGTATGCTTCACATGTCCCATCGAGAGGGTCCAGTTCTCCTGATCAAAGATACTGTACACATTGCGCAAGAAAGGGTCACCAAAGATGGACACAGTATCGCCGCGAGAAGCAGTAAAGACTCCACATGTCTTGTTGGGGAACTTTGATACCACGCCATGGAGCGGAACCTTGATCTTGCCGTAGTTACCAAAACCAACAGAGATGTAACCGTCGGATCGCTTGGGGTCGGCGTATTTGCAGTCGACGACAAAGTATCTCTGACCCAGAGGAGGCTCCTCGGTGACTTCGAAAGCGCGGTAGATAGGAGCCATGATCTTGTCGGGGAGATACCATGCTGCTACACCGGTGTCCATGAGCACGGGAAGGCCGACTCCCTTTTCACCGTAAGTCTCTGTTGTTTTGTTGTTGTCTTTGCTGACGAAAACTTCGAGAGAAGTGACGTTGATGGAGTTGGTCTGGCCACCAGTGAGCTGGACATTAAACGGGTCAACCATTGGCACAGTAATGAGGTCGCCATCAATCTTGGCTTTATCGTAGGCGCCACCGAGTAGCATTTGGGCATTAGCAGCCTCCTTGTCATCGGGTCCAAGGTAGATGCTCGAGGCCATGTAGTTAATTGTAGAGGCGTTCTTGAGCTCTGGAAGAGCATAAGAGGAAGATCTGTAGGTGCATTCGGGACCGGCAAAGTCATATCCACACTCCAATGACAGACCTGTTTAATTGTTAGCTTGTGTCATGTCATTTTCCAATCGCAGGATCTTACCGAGAATGGTGTAAATGTCGCCGCTAAGTTTGTCGGGGAAGCTGTAATCAGACGTGTAGCCAAAGTACATGTTTTTAGTCGCAACACCACCAAAAACAACGGTGTCGCTCAGATAGTCGCCCCGACCAACATAGCCCAAAGCGTCGGCAAAGTTAGTGCCCACGTACTGGCATGTACTGTAGCAATTATTAGCAGCTAAAACTATGAGGAGTTGATAAATCTGGAAGAACGTACGAAGATGTTTCGTTGTTGAAAGTGCCATACTCGACACAGGGGTCTCCCTCTCTTTGGCAAACCCCATTGCGAGGGTCCAAGAACGAATATCGTGGACTGCCCGTGTCGATCTTGAGATGCTGTGTCTGCAGCGGCGTGCCAACCTGAAGCTTGGCAAAATACGCGGTCAAGCCATCATCGCGAGTTAGCGGGAGAGTAATGACCCCAGCAGGTATCTTGGTCGCGGCTGAAACCGATTGAACAGCGACGGCTGCGGTTAAAACAGCGCGGAGAGTAGAACCAGCCATTGTTGATAGATGAGGACGACTTTGCAATGTCTCTCTGAGTGAATATCATGCATGGAGATATACTTGGTATATAAACAATTCTCAACACGATGTGACCCTGTATGAAGTCATGAGACCAAGCGCAATACGAGTTTACTTGCCCAGTATGTTCCTGATCTGCAGGACCAAGTGTCGTTTTATTGGTGTGGGACCCATCTTAATAAAATTACGTCGTATGCGAAACTTGGCATATCAGTGCGAAGCAGAAAAGTGATCTTCGGGTACAGAAATAGTTAGTCTGGCAAGGTCGATCTAAACGGTATGAACTGCTCTACTAATTTTGTCTATGATGCTACTAGTGACTGGTATTTCTGTCACCCTGATGCCACGGATAGAGCCTTGATGCTCTATAAATAAGTCTGAACATTTATCTACTACTCTGTATACCGTATCAATATTGTTCTTGTCTATCTATTCCCGGGTAACTCGGCCCAGGAAAGCTTATCTGAGTGTCACTGATGAGCTCGATAGGCGATAGCAGAATAAATACCCAATGTGAGGAAATACCTATTGAGGTCTTCAAGATAATTGGAGTGGTAGCTTGGCATAACCCACTTCAAAAATCACCTTCCTTTTCCTATAGTCGTTCGGAACACAAAGAAGATACCATCTACCCAGCCATCTTTCGTCGATTATTACAATCAACCTACTGTTGAATTTATGTTATACTACGGTTAGGAGCATCACCTTTTTTTTCACTAAGTAGGATAACTCACCAACACACATTACAATCAACGACTAGTAGAAACGCAGATCGAATAATAGAAGACGTTGTGCTTCGACATTTGGGGATGTTTGCAGTATCAAATAATATGTCATGAATTAATTAGTATTTAACATTACAAGCACAAAAGAAATAAAAGAAAACTGTTCACGCTCATTTAAACCCCTTACTCGCAAACTCCTTCTCCGTCCAGTCCCACAGCTCTTCAACAGCTTTTTCATCATCCAAAACTGCATCCGTATACTCCTTAAGCTTCTGATTATAAAAGCCACCACTCCTAACACTCTCTGACTTGGCCGTGCTCGCCCACAATTGAGCTTTGGCACCAGCATGAACATCCGTAAGGAAAATGGAACTAAGCACACCAATCAATCCACCGAGCCAAGGTCGTCGTTTTCGCAAGTCGTCAAAAAGACCCGTGTTGACAACTCCTGGGTGAATCGCGACAAACTTGACGCTTGGATAGAACTTGCTCAGGGAGCGGGTGTGGTAGTAATCAGCGAGCTTGGATTGACCGTAGCGGGCTAAGCTGGAAATGTCTTCGAGGGGGGTTTTGACGCGAGAAAGAATAACACCGTCTTTTGGCGCCTGTTTGAAGAGTTCGGAGCTCAAGTTGACGACTCGAGCATCGCCTTGTTGTTGAGCCGTTCTGACGATAGTTGGGAGAAGGAGCTTGGTGAATAAAGCTGGACCCATATAATTGGATCCAAACTGGACTTCATACCCGTCCGTTGTTAGACCGGCAGGGGTGGCCATCAGCCCAGCATTGTTCATCAAGATGTCAAGTCTATCATATTGTTCAAGAAAGGCAGTGGCTCCTTTTTGAATGGATGCAAAAGAGGATAGATCCAACTCTAGAAACTTGATCTGGCCTTTGAAGTTTGGAATGGCATCTTGTATCTCCTTGATGGCGGCGTTGCCACGCTTTTCTGTTCTGGCAGTGACAAAGATGGTGGCGGGGTTGTGTTTTGCGAGCTGGAGGGCACTTTCTTTGCCAAGCCCACTACTTGCGCCTGTGACGATGATGACCTTGCCAGAGAGATCTGGGATGTCGTTACTGGGATTAAACGACATGGTGAGGTAGTGTTGAGACGAGATGAAGAGTCCCAAAACAGAGTATAATAAAGGTGAGTGGCTTGGTGTCTGGGATGGTTGTTATTGTGCTTATGATAGAGAGATGGGAAAGATCAGTAGGAATCACGATCAATTAATAGCCATCCTTAAAGCCCGCCATCAAGTCAAGCCAATGCCGATGATTGCAATTGCTTTTTCAAACTATGCTGACCAACCAGCAAATTTGCCGCGGAGCACAAAATTAAACTTTCCGCAAGCTTCTCGCAGTCCGTTCTTAGCGTCGTAGTTAGCGAAATTCCTGTTCCGTCGGTCCAAAGCGCAATGAGTTCGCCCGAACTGTGTTTACTAATCGAAAAATATGGAGGGACAAGGGTCTTTTACGTCAGAACAGCGAAAGCCATCTGAGATGCTATTCAGAAGTCAATCGTGTTCTATAGTTCGGCAATCGATCGAGATATGCGTTTACGCATTCAACTGGATATGGACTGTTTGTCATCAGTAGCAATGTTAGTCTTGTTAGCATTGATGAAGTTCTGAGACGAGGGAACAGGAAGGCCAGTGTGTGTCTTGTAATCCTATGAAACAACGGTGGGATGTTCACCTCACTTACACCATAGGCAATTAATAATTTCACAAAATATGTATCCTATTCGATATCTGAGCTTGGACATGGCCATTTTCAAGGCCTCTTCTGTCCTTTCATTAGACCTTCCCAAGTATACGGGTCTGAAGACTGCCCAGAACCATAGTATCCTCACCGTCACCTTCCATAACCCGTCTTCACCTGTCAATCTTTGGAACGAAGACACCCAAAACGACCTGACTGATTTGGTCTCTCGACTTGAGCATGACAACGAAACCAAGGTGGTCACCTTCAATAGTGACGTGCCGAGGTTCTTTGTCGCTCATCTCGACCTTACTCTCCCTGCTCTAGCCAAGCGTAGACAACCAACTAATACACTGTCTTGGGAAAGAACGAACTCTAACGAATTTTAGCTGATTTTGTTGTATCATTTGCTACTCTGATGCATAACGTATCAAGATTGCCGCAAGTCACCATTGGCGCAGTCGAAGGCCGAGCACGAGGCGCTGGGAATGAGTTCCTCGTCGCTCTGGACATGTGATTCGCAACCAAGAATGACATCTTATTTGGTCAACCCGAAGTTGGCAGCGGTTTATTCCCTGGAGGAGGAGGCAGTCAATTTCTTACGAGTCTGATCGGTAGAGGACGTGCGATGGAATACATCCTCAGCTCCAACGACATCACCGCGGTTGAAGCAGCCGAGATTGGTTGGATCAATAAGGCCTTTGACACGTCCAATGAGCTGTACGACTACGTCGATACGCTCGCGCAGAGACTGGCCTTGTTTCCTCTATCAGCTCTTGCTGGTGGTAAGAAGACTGTCAACCGAGCATCGCCATCACTTGAGCATGTTGTTGCGGATGCCAAGGATTTCTTCAAGCAACAAGGGGACCCTTTGGTGCAGGAAATTGGAAAACGCTCTGCTGCATTGGCTCAGAATGTGTCTGCTGTGGACCTGGAGCTCAATCTCCCCGACGTTCTTCTTCTTCTGTATGTCTGAGGTTCAGGATCAGTCCGTGAGTGGGCGAGACAATGAGCAACTGCCTTATCTCTACTTATTTGTTTAAACCAAATGTAATTTTATTCTGTTTTTGTATTTTAGTTAGAGCCACAATTATACATGATAGTGTCTCAAGTAAATTGAGAAGGCTAAGGCTTCCATCCAGATATCGATAAAAAAAATTACATGAATTATATAGCAATGAAGACTTGCTGAGAATCGCTGTAGCCAGCATGCGTCAATATGTGTCGAAATTAAGTGACAGGACCGTGGTAATAATAAGTAAGGTTTACTACGTTCTTCTACTGATAATTTTACTTGACAAAAGAAGCGTGCCAGCATAACTTGTCCGGGTTGTCTTCATAGAGGTTACGTTGGAGTGGTTGCATTTGTACATTGGATTAGGGGTATTTGGTCGTTACTCAGTCAGTTTGATATTCTTTAAAGAATGAATATTTATTAAAAATCTAGCATTTTGAAGACGTACGGTTGAGTGAAGAGTGTAGACAGAGATTGTAAAAATTGCTTCGCTAGGTTCTACACAAACGTGTTCGCACCCATTGTCTGTAATCAATGCAATTAATCTAGGATCAGTCGTTCCGGTATTATAGTTCTGGAGTCATAGAAAGGATCTATAAGGCCCGTCCAAATGCCGAGATAAGATACAGATAGGCACCGGACCGTGTGTTGTTCTTCAGCCGATGGCGATCGGACATGGGTTATGACGCAACTCCTAAAGCATCATGGCCTCGGTCTTGCGGACTCTGAACAGGCAGAAGTACTGCGTCAACCAGCACAGACTCCATCTATTGCATCGATGATCTTGTTAGATCATCGGAAATATTAACACATCGCGTCTCTTGTGTAGGGTATTTATCAGCAGCATTGACACGGCCGAGACGCGAGCGGACCCAGATTTACGCCGGCGCAATGGCGTAAAATTAGATTCGGTCTAATATCATGCCGTCGACAGCCCCGTGGCGTGATTCGCACTAATTGCCGAGACAAAATCTTTCGCTTACAGGTTTTACTATAAGCGATTGATAGCATCGAGGTATCTGACTGTCAACATTCGTCAACTCTAGAGCTACACCACCTACTCACATCACGATACTTTACACCATGACTTCTCACATAGAGCAGCCGATAACGCTGAAGAATGGCTTGACTATACCAAATAGGCTAGCCAAGTCTGCCATGGCAGAGAACCTAGCAGACGCAGACCTTTTGCCAACCGATCAAGTCTATACGGCTTACAAGACCTGGGCCAGTGGCGGCTGGGGACTTATAATCACAGGTAAGCATATATTTATCCACCACAGATGGAAACATTGATCACTGACTTCTGCATCAAGGGAATGTGCAGGTTGATCCCCGTCACCTGGGCCAAGCTGGAGATATTGCCAACAATGACTCCATCGACAGGAGTCGCATTCTGACTAGCTGGAAGAAGTGGGCATCCGTCTCTAGAAGCGGCGGAACTCCAACAGTAGTCCAGATCAGCCATCCCGGTCGACAATCTCCACTCGGCGCTGGCACTCGAGGTCTCTTTGACAAGACGCTCGCTCCAAGCGCTATTCCTCTGCGACTCGGCAAAGGCGTCTTCGCGGGGGTGGTCTCCAGACTGTTGTTTGGTACGCCAAGAGCTATGACGGTTGCGGAGATTCTGGATATTCAGGATCGGTTCGTCAAGACAGCAGTCCTTGCTTCTGATGCAGGATTCGATGGCATAGAGCTTCACGGAGCACACGGATACCTTCTCTCACAATTCTTAAATCCCAAGACTAACCAACGAAATGACGAGTATGGAGGATCAGCTGCCGCGAGAGCGAAGATTGTGGTGGATATTATCAAGGCAATTCGCAAGGCCGTGCCACGAAGCTTTACAGTTGGTATCAAGTTCAACTCGGTTGATCATCAGTCTTCACAAGCTTTGGAGGAGTGCATCGAGCAACTCCGCTTGATCACAGATGCCGGAATCGATTTCCTCGAAATCAGCGGTGGAAGTTATGAAGATCCACCTGTAAGTTCCTGCCCCAATTCATTGTTTCCTTTGCTAACATGCTCTATAGGGTGTTGTCGATCCCGATAAAGTCCCAGCCGCCAAGAAAGAAAGCACAAAGGCACGAGAAGCCTTCTTTCTTGACTTTGCAACAGCCATCAGAGACCAATTCCCTGGTCTTCCGTTGCTCGTTACTGGCGGTTTCCGTAGCCGCAAGGTGATACAGGATGCATTGGCAAGCGGGTCTCTTGACCTTGTTGGACTAGCTCGACCAGCAATGCTAGATCCCTCTGTCCCGAACAATACTCTCTTGGACAAGAGCAAGAAAGACGATGAGGCACGAGCCATTGCAATTTCTATTCCAACTCCTTGGTTGCTGAAGAAGATTGGCAATTATGTTATCGGAGCGGGCTATGAAACAGTTAGTTCCTTAACCCTTGAATATCACGAGATGCTAACGTTCAATTCCAGGCCTGGTACGGAAGGAAGATTAAGACCTTGGGTAAAGAGTAGTGTGTCGAAAGTGATAGCGCTGTGTACTAGAGAAGGGCGTTAATGGATAGAACTATTATAAGTTGCCTGTAGGATGAGTCGATTATTTCATATGTTGACTTTGTACCTAGTTAGACCGGATCTCATCGCCTTAAGGCTAGGAAGGAGTCTTTTTGACGTTTAGAATAGAGTGCGGAGAATAGCTAATGCTGAATAGAATCTCATGTGTTGCTTATTTGCTTTAAAGTCTACCTCACTTGCCGACTAGACATCTATAATCTTGTCTATGCGTTGATGAGAAATTCAACTGGGATCGGTCCAAAATTTGTTGCATGGTCCTTTTCCAATTCGGCAATGATACCGTATAAGAGCATTGTCTTGCCTTTACCTGGATCCCCATTAATTCATAGCATGTGACGGTTGGGATCCTTCCTCCACTCTATGTAGGTGTCGTGGTCCAAAGCCCATCGGTAAGAGTCGCGAAGAAGGTCGCCTTTGTCCGTTTGTATGCGTAATTTGTCATCAATTGGATCTGTCTGCTTAAGCGCGTCGTCCCAACGCCTGTTCTCTTTGTCTTCATCTCGTTCCTGTTGCGCTTTCAAAAGAGATGAAAGATGTCCAAAGCCCTCCTGGAAAGTAGATCTTATGCGGTTGAGTTGACTGACGATAGAGGCGTTTTGGTACCAGTCTAGATTCTTGCGGAGGTCATTTCCGACATCTGGACGCCTTTTAGCTTGCCAGCCCAATCGTCCCATTTGGCGATATCTCTCAGTAGGACATTGAACTGGTTTCTGAAATACCGACAGATACTTTTCATCTGGAAGTGGAGAAGCTTTTTATACAGTTGTACAATTTGCTTTTCAACTTGATCTCGTACATTTTAAGAAACAGAATTATCATGCAGGAGGAGATCGGCCAATGCCCAGTACCATTCCATCATGCCTAAAACGTAAGTGATGCCGCCGCGGTTGACACTCGATTCTGTCAATGGGTTTGCAAGTATCTACAGAGTTTTAGTTGCTAGGGTCTCGAGCCAGGGTTTGCGAGTTAATCTCACCTCGAGAGAAAAAGAAATACAAGACCATGCAATAGCGGCCTGAGGTGCTGCCTGAACAACCACTTTCATCACTTCCTTGACGGGTGCTGCAATCCGATTGAACTCCTCGGCGTTCTTTTTGGCATTGATAATTCGTTCTGATCTCTTTAATCCCTCATTTACTAGTTCTTCTATATGTTGCGAGTTGTTGAGGGTTGATGTTATGGTATGGTTATCCGGTAAATATTGCGTAGAAGTCTCAAGCTCACCAGACCTTTTCAGAAGGAAATTCTCATACGCTTCCACCAAGGCAGTTTCATCGGCGCTGATATCAGCGTAAGCCTGATTCCAAATACGTTCTTGGATACTTCCGGTCGCACGGACCGACGTTTCAGACATTGTCGATACAGGCTGAGGGGGAAGTGATGGATTAGCCAGCGGCTGGCACTCTAAGCCTTGAGAAACAGAGCCCGAGCTCAGTGTATTAACCACGCTCGATTGAATGATGCCGTCGTTCGATATTCTCGAAGGCGGATGACTAGGTGGTGCCAGTCTAGTGCTAGTCGGACCGGGCAAGGAAGAAGAGGATTTCGATCCCTTTTTCTGCTTATAAAAGCCTTTAAACCGATCTTTAAGCCGGTCTCCGAGGCGGTCTTTGATCCGGTCTTTGACCCGGTCAGGAATCATGATTGAAAGTCAATTTACAAGCAAAGGATAGAATAGTTAGATGTAGTCGTGCTTATTGTTCGAGATAGACTAAGCTTGACCGATTGAATCTGGAGGATTGTGAAATAAATGTAGAATGCATGATAATATAAATCCCCTCTTCTATCACGCGCCGGTGGCGGTAGAGTATAAAGATATATATGCACAGAACAAGATGTCACTAATAAGTTAAGTTCAAATGACCAATTAACACATCAGGATAGACAGCCAAGACTTAAGAGTGGGGAGCTAAAAGGGACATAATGCATAAACTCGCAAGATTAAATATTTTTAGTAAAAATTGGCCTGCCCTACTGTCCTTATTAGTTTCGGTAATCCTATATCTACTAATTGCTTAGCAAGGTCTAAATAGTATAAGATAAACTTTAACCTATATAAGGTAGGCACCAGGTTTTTCACAAGTCCTCTTTATTAATATTGAAAGTTATAGCATTTCGCCTTTATTGCAAGTTATCTAATAATATAAATGCCTATTATTATTAATAGAGAAAGCTATAATTATTCTGCGAATTATAGATATCTTATACGCGCTTAAGAAATGCATTTTAAAAAGAATTAAGATTTATATATATTAATCTATAAGAAATTAATCCTTGATGTAATGGTTGATTTATCGATATACTTCAGAATTGTTATTTAAAAAGCCATATGTCACAGCACCAATAAATCATGGTCTTTCAAGCAGGACGTAATTACAAATATCGATTGCCGCAAATAAAAGGTAACATAGTAGGTAAACAAGTTAACATGCAATTGCATTGTATAGGTGCTGCTTCAATTATCGTCTTTACCTACGAATAATATCTAGACTTTGGGTTTATTCTTAACAGCCTCAAAGCCTTCCATAGTATCAAGAGCATTGCGAATCTCTTTCTTATACTTCGGAATACCACCAGAGTAACAAACAGGCTCATAAACCTTGCCTGGAATTGACCCACCCATATATCTACCGTTATTAGTATAAACTTCTTTATTAAAGTTAGGTATTTACTTACGTAGAGCGTGTAGTTGGGAAGAGAGATTTATTATTTAGGTCGACAATATGCTGCTTCCATTCCTTACCGGCCTTTTCCGTGGGATTGATGTACTTGATGTTATTAAGTGTCATCTTGTCAATGGCATCTACAATCCAACGGCCCTGCACGGAGACGGATGTAGGGCCATTGCTGAGAAGGGTCGGGCCATGGGGGCCGTAGATGTGGAACATGTTGGGATAGCCAGGGGTGGTAACACCGAGGTAGGTCTTTACCTGTAAGCATGCATTGGAAGTGTTTGGAGGGTTACTCACTGTGGCGCCAGTCTTCCATTCCTCCTCAAGCTTGGTGTCGTAGATGCTTTCAAGGCCAAGTTGTGTCATTACTGAATCTATTAGCAGAATTACTCATCTCCTATCGTATCGCACTTACCACCAGTGACAACATCCTATCAAAATTAGCATCGTTCATCAAAGTTCATAGGGTGACCTACAAATCCAGTCGCCACAGCAATAACATCAAACTCATGATGCGTCCCGTCTTCCAAAGTAATACCCGTCTCAGTAAACTCCTTGATGGCGTTGTTCCTGATATCAACAAGATCCACATTCTCTCTGTTGAACTGCTCGTAGTAATTATACTCAAGACAGGGTCTCTTGACGCCAAAGTAATGCGGCATGTCGAGCGGCGCAAGAAGATCTCTCTTCTTGGGGTCGCCGATCCTGTTGCGTGTCTTCTTAGCCCAGAACCTGTATGATTCCTTGTTCGCCTCGGCGTTGAACAGGTTGTCCTTGTACAAAGCAACCCAATATCTGAAGCCGCCATCCGCCCAGACCTGCTCGTAGAACTTCTCACGGTCCTCGGGGGTGTCGTCAAAGGTGTTCTTCTCATACCAGTCGTAATGGAAGCCAGCAAAGCATTCTTCACGGTAGCGGAAGAGCTCGGGGTAGAACTTCTTGGCGGCGTTTTGTTCCTCTGCAGAAGGATACTTGCGCCGCATAGGGACGGCGAGGTTGGGGGTGCGCTGAAAGACTTTCAGGTGCCCAGCCTCAGGACCCCAGGCTTGTGTGATCTGGACTCCTGATGCGCCGGTGCCGATAATGGCGCAGCGCTTGTTGGTCACGTCGACTTTTTCATCGGGCCAGAAGGACGAGTGGTGGATCACGCCTTTGAACTTGTCCATACCTGGCCAGTCGGGAATATATCGACGAGCAGCCTGCATTGTCAGCCGGCTTCAACATCTTCGGTGATATTTGGGGTTACTTACAAATCCAGTACCCAAGACGAGATACTTGGCCTTGGCAACACGACCATCAGCGGTGCGAATGTGCCATCGTCCACTCTCAGTGTCGAAATTGCCTTTAACAACAACAGTATTGAAAGCAATATCCTTCTTGATATCAAGAACCTTATCGACATGGTCAAAGTATGCACGAAGATCAGCATACGTAGGATAATTGCATGGCCAGGTCCAAGTGTTGTAGACTTCTGGCCACTGGAATTCATATTCGGGCACTTCAGAGTCAACACCAGCGCCGGGGTAGCAGTTCCATCGCCAAGTGCCCTGTTTTGTCAGATTTAGCATTAAGCTCGTAGAAGTGAGTTGGACTTACACCAGTGTCGTTACCAGCTTCGTAAACAACAGTCTTGTAACCTTTGTCGCGGAGGGTCTTGAGCATGAAGATACCAGCGAAGCCAGCACCGACAATAAGAGCGTCTACTTCGAGATTGTCGGCGTAGACACCGTGGTCGCCATGATGCTCGACGGAGTAATCTGTAAGCTCAGTGTTGAACTTCTTGTGAACTGGAATATTCTCGCCCATTCTAGATCTTATTGTAAGATAGTGCTCGAGTGGTTGTGTTTGAAAAGCTAACGTATCGGGACATACAAACAGCTTTATAAACCTCACGCCCCACGCATCCCTCACTTTGGAAATGGAACAGATCATTTCTTCGAAATAATACGGTAACGTCATGGGAAAAGAATGAATTCTAGGCTCTGTTCCGCGCTGCACAAACTGCGTTTCGTCACACCAATCGGTGGATCCCACAAGCAATACAACACATCTAGACTCAGTGAGGTTGCAGCATATGATCTCCCCCGCATGCTCTACCCCCCGGACTTCACCCCACATGCTACGGATTCCCTCAACTGCCGAGCGCCCGAGTCGCAGCATCCTGGAACTTTATTTGCTAAGCACACTCAAGGGACTGTTCTTCAGGATTTATCCCTCGTCTGTGCTTTGTCTGTGCCACTCGTATCTGCGGGTGCGGGTGCGGGCCTGCCACCCTCGAGAAACTAGAGGGTTATGTTTGTGTGATCTTTATGTTAATTGGACAGAAATCATCACTGTTCTCCTCAGCGGCGACATATGTCCTAAGATAGGCGCCCAGATCCTTGGCAAGGAAACTGTCCATCTCATGCTGAGTAACAACATCGAGAAGTTCCTTAACTCCAGCCATCAGCCCATCCCAGCCGCCAAACCAGATCTCAGTGTCCCAATTGTCATGCTGTATCCCGTCGATGGAGATCTGCCCCAGGTATAATATCCTTGGCATGGGTTACACTGACAATTATATTCACTTATAGGGCTAGGGACTGACATTTATACCTACGAATAGTGGCTTCTCGGGTGGATGAAACAGTACAATGCAGTAGGCTGGGCTAGCTAATCTCTGGTAGTGGGCTAATTGTGAATATAGGGTTAGAAGAATTGCATGTATGCAGATTATGCCATTTGCAGATGCTAAAGTCTTGCGTCTTTAGGCTGCTGTTAAAACGGAGGTTTATAAATCTATCCAGTAGATAGATGTTTTATGCGGGGTGAAATCTGTTTTTATAGCAGTTGAGTAAGAACAAGGGAGTCAGTAAACCGTCACTCTGGAACCTCACTCTGCACGTACAAACCTATGCAGTGGCCCCAATCAACATGGAACCGTCTAGAAAGTGATCATGTCGAGCTACAGTCCTCAGTGAATCAGTGAGGTGGTTCCAGCCCCAGCTAGCATATCCCAGGGATCGCCCAATTTGACTTTATAGACTAAACCAGAAGGGTAAAGAACGCGGGGAAAAGCTTTAATCAGGCGGGAATGGAATCCGGGGATCCAGAGCTCAACTGAGGTTTACCTATTGGGTATCTGCAAGGAAGGGCCAATTCTTAACCAAAACCCTCGCCCAC
This sequence comes from Fusarium acaciae-mearnsii, assembly GCA_017657105.1. Taxonomy (NCBI): domain Eukaryota; kingdom Fungi; phylum Ascomycota; class Sordariomycetes; order Hypocreales; family Nectriaceae; genus Fusarium; species Fusarium acaciae-mearnsii. Next base: position 34,509 of record JAGDVL010000016.1, read on the forward strand.
TTATGCTGTACTGCATTTTTCCATCTCCACGTTAATATCTATCTACCTATCTCTAATATCTAACAACTACTACAACCATGTTGAAAACGCAATATGCCTGCGATCAGTGTAGAAAGTCAAAGAGGCGCTGCGATGCGCCTCCGTTGAATTTTCCGAATACCATGAACCTGATTCACGATGGCAAAATAATTATAGGCGAGAAGCGTAAGCCTGGCTTCGTTGTCTTTCACAATTGCAGTTGCTGACAATGGCACCCCCAGCTCCTCTGGCGCAGTCATCAACGTGCTCGAACTGCACGAGGACTCACAAGGATGCACCATAAATTGGGCTTGGACACAGATCCAAGTTTCGTATGCTTTGGCGGCTTCTGCGCAGGGTGAATGAGGCATTGAATGCATTGTGCCCTCAAGATGGGGTTCGACTTCTACGCGACGAGCATCAACGTCAACTGAAAACATGCGCAGTACCCCAAGGTCCAACCTCCTCAATGTAACGCGACCCTGAGGTCTTTTTGCTGCTGAATTGGCTGCTGAGGAAGATAGACAATGCTGTTACAGCATCCATGGCTAAATCTGCGATACTATGCCACCCCTTAGCTGTCAATGCATTAGATTTGTAATACCAGCCTGCACCGAATTTAGATGCAGCGAGAAAGAGGTTTGAAAATAAGCCTAATAGGACGATGTGTTGAATGGAGGACATAGTGAGTAAAGACGAATAGTTTGAGAGCAGGTTGTATGTTTCAACTAGTATAGAGTAATAGGTACAGGCTTATTCGCAGGATATTACAATATATATATTGCTTCGCTGGAAAACATATGCTTGGGTATAAATATAATTATTAATAGATTAAGAATGCCAAGTAATATTGCTTACTCCATAGGATATTTACCTGCATTCGCATTCGCTCCTGTAGCCGCAATTGTTTAAGCTTATTAAGAGCAGTCTAGCCAATTAAGTCGGCTTACGTGCTATACTGCAGTGTAGCTGTATAGCTTGGCAGATTCGTCATTGCTGCGTTTCCTTTGTTATTTCGCATATGAGCTTGCGTTGGAGTTTGGATGGACCTGTATTACAATTAATAATGATGGATTTCTGTAGGACATGCTTTGAGAAAATGCGAGACAGGCCAAGAAGTATCAACTCCGTGTTTATGTCCGCGATGACGGCGTGGTGGCCAAGTACGAATCAGAAGATGCCTTCTTTGCATTCCACGAGATCAAATCATTTGAGAATAACGATGGTGACATCTTTGTCGATCTACCTACCATGAAAGACCATTCCTTCCTACAAGCTGCCAAGATCAAAAACTTGCCAGCCAATCTCATGCACAAGGCCAAAGTGTCTTCCAAGAAGGATGTCGCCGGCCAATTCACTCGCTACCGTTTGCCTTACCACAGCGATAAAGGCAAGAAGACTCACGTTGCTGAGCTTGAGTTTTCCATGGACGTTCAATTCGAGTTGCCACGTATCAACGAAGCACACATGGGCAAGCCATACCGCTATGCATATGGAATGCATGCCGTTAAGCCTGGGTACTTTAGTGACTCCATCATCAAGATCGACATTGAGACCAAGAAGACTAAGGTGTGGGTTCCCAAAAAGAACCATCTCCCCTCCGAACCAATTTTTTCGCGCGTCCTGGAGGTAAAAGCGAGGATGACGGTGTCTTGCTGACAGTGGCGATGGACACGTCTGTGAAGCTTAGTTCGATGTTGGTTATCGATGCCGAAACTATGAAAGAGATCGGCAGAGCCAGAATGCCAGTAGTGATGGGATGTGGGTTTCACGGTATCTTTATCTTAGATTTATAACAGATCTATCTATAAGATATAGTAATTTCTCAAGATTACTATAGTTCGGATAGCTACTATAGACTCTACAAGTACTTATAGGTTAAGGGTTTCTACAGCGCTTCATAAAGTTCCCTTACAACTAGACAACAACCTAAATATATATCGATTTAAATTCCAAGTGGAAAATGTGCTGCTATCTATTACTTGATTGGTTCCTTTATAATAGTATTTAGAGACTGCCTAAAGGAATGCTTGGCGTAAGAAGATATATTTATTTAGCTCCTGGGTATATCATCAGTGTCCTGGAAGTGACAAGGCTCTAAACTTAAGAGCTCCATATTATAAACTACCTCAGCGCTTTGGTTATCATGGCCCGAGGTCAATGGGGACTGTATTGAAGTCCCAGTCTCAAGACCTATTCCATATATCTGTGGTCTCTTCGACAACCGTCTTGATTCGTTGCGTCTATTTATCTCATTCGCTTTTGAAGCCGGTCTCTTCCATAGCCAACACAATCTATCGACCAGTGGCCGAAGCGTTGGGACACTGACGCAAATAATAGCACACAGTGCTTCAGTCATAGTCCATAAACACGTTGGAAACATGGTCCACGTAGCATCTGCGTCCGTGAGTGCCGCACGGAGGGTGGTTGTACGAATGACCGAAATCACACATGTGCTGCCAGAAAACGGAGTTAATTGAGTACATATTCTTCAATAATCAATCCCCAATGCCATGAAAATGTACTTACAAAAAGCCCAGACAGAAAACTGCCATCAATACCACCTTCTGTACCCTCGGTAATGGCAAGGTCTTTAGTAACGGTAGCGGCATTATCAATATCAGCACTTCTGTAATGACATGCATGATAGCGTAAGCCTCCCAGAATCTCACCCGCCCGGTACAACTATTCGGCGCGGATGCGTCCCAGTTCCGCTCGAGAGGTATGCAGTTCAGCACGGCACCCAACATGCCAGCCACAGCCCAGATAACCAGGAAACCTAGGCCTATGTTGCAAAGGCGCTGGAAGTTGGGAAGCGGGAAGACACGGCGGTATTGCAGGAGAAAGGTCGCTTTCATTAGCGTTATAGCGAAGCTATATTCCATACTTGCGAACCAGATGATCTATCCGGTTATATATTTATTAGCCTTTGAATTGGATATGATGTGGGAAAGGCGAACTTTAAGGAACGTAGACATCTCAGAGAGGGAGAGGAGGTGGGCATGGCGGCCGAGGCCTAACCTAACAGCTACGATTTGAGTTAGAATCAAGCTGCAGCATATAGTGAACTAGTTTCAATGCTTACAAACTGCCATTATAGCACCGCCACACACAGTTGCGACCTAGCAGAGGACTATTAGTACGAAGATTACAAGAGACGAGAAAATACATACCAAAGCCGCAGCCAAAGCCCAATCATCAGGCCCAAATTTCCTTATGATTACCAGTCGAACATAAAACCGCAAGGACACAACAAACACCGAGAGAGATAAGCACGTTGCGATGATGGCTATTATCAGTTCCTGAGAATTCTCGTTTCCGGCTTGGTGTCGATCCATAGGAGCCGTTTGAGATGTTTTATTTCTCTAATGCCCGCCCGTAGTAGCGTCCAGACATCTGGGACCGTCTTTTTATAAGTCTACACACAAAGAAACTCAAAGGCGCACTAGAACAGGGATCGACGTCTAGTTAATGAAATCATGTGTAAAACGTTTCTTTTGACTAGAAATTTAGCGTACTTTGCGATTTTCTCTATCCTTAGCGCATCTTGAACTGAGGTACAGCGCTGTGTTTGACGGCGTGGCTTGGGGCCGGGAGACATGGCACCCTATCGCGAGATGATCGCCCCCTACTACGAGTCAGGATCATCCCCTCGTCTGTTGAGACTTGGTCTGTGCTAGTACGGATAATCCCACTGTCCAGTAAAAGGACAGTGGCGAGAGCCTGGGGAAGCGGAAGTGACAATTCAACCCCGGTAGTAAGAACCAACAGAAGTAGTCCCGAGAGTCCAGCCAATGATGATGCGCCTGACTGACGCAGGAAACCCTAATAAAGGGGTGGGCCATAAATACCTCAGTTGATATCAGAATGATGTCTTGCAGTAGGAAAAATGATAGCATTGTCGTAGTGCCGGATGGTGATCTTGTATACTGCATTGATTCTCTAACTTCAGTAGCGCCAGTGAATTACAGGAGATTTCTTAATTCGGCCAAAGACTAGATATCAGAAAGTAAAGCCTATAGAGACCGATGTTTAACACTAGTTATACCTTTGATAGCATCCGGGACCACGATGAATAAGCAGAAATAGGAACTTGCGAAGCAAATCGCGTTCTGTTCTGATCAAGGTGATAAAGTCTTTGCTAAGCTGGTGCGCTTTAACAATCTTGCGAATGATGCGGCTGGCTTGCCCTTCAAGGCCACTGAACTTGGTTTCCAGAAGATGAGGAAGCTGCGTCATCCCCCTTCTATCGGTGTACATATTATCAAGGCCACATATACGTCGCGGAGGGTGTTTATCGGTTGTAAACCCACTTGGGGATAACCGTAGGCAGTTCACGACTTGGTCCCCTGGATGTTTGTGTTTTTCGTGATGATGTTCTTTGCATCGTGATTTGTTTTGGGGTGTGTCGGGGCACACAAATGGATGGCTAAAGTTTTTCAATATAAATTAGGGAATAAAATGTTGGTACTGGGTATCTGTAGGTTGCAGGACTGCTTGATGGTTGTGGTATTGCTATAATGATGAGTGGCGTACGGAGTAGAGTGTAATTAATTGTTCAAGTGGTCCTGAAGAGCGGGGTGTATGCTGGATGATGGATTATTTGCTATATGCAAGCTGCGGGCAAACATGGGCAAAACTTGGGAGCCTGGTCATCATATCACTAGAGTAATCCAGTGCAGGCAAGTCAAATGGCAGCGATAAACAATCAGGTTTTTCAACTTGAATGTTTATAGGAATCATTGTTCTACGACCAAGGTGAGCGGGTGAGGTGACTTGACCTAGCGGCGGAAAGCCTCGACTGTCTATAACGGCGCTGTCCGCTCTTAATAGAAACACTTCTAGATGGGCTTAGGGTGCGCATATGATTAAAGGAGTCCACCTGTATGACGCAGATGTGTTCTAAAGCTGTTGTTTGCCTGTGCTTGGCACCTTTGATTCAATCAGATCATAGTAAGTAGGTTGGCGGGGTGGCGCTGTTCGCCTCGACAGAGGGTGAGTACCGTTGAGCGACTTGAGTCATGCTGAGAACCCGAGTCGACGTGCTCTGAGGAGCTGGTTAATTGGCGGTATCTTACTCTTAGGGTAGAAAAAGGTGATCACTGTCGACTTCTTGATAGTTAATATAACTATTAAGGATTGGTTTAAAACCTTGTCTATTCTCTGTATAAAACGCTGATTACTCAATGGTGTGTCTCTAGAAGGCTAATTTCATCGCGCCTAAGAAAGTCGACTTCGCTTTGGTTTTAATATTTACTCCCGCTGGGTAGTATCGCAACAGTCCATAATTAACCTAATTAATGCATTTGCGGTATATATGCTAAAAACTATCGAATAAAATTACCCAAGCTGCGCTCACTCTACCAGGCATATCCTATAGCGTCACTAAGTTAATAGAAGAATTATCGAGTTTACTAGGAAATCTTGCTCCGCTTAGGTCTTTAGGTATAAAACTACTGTCCGCCTTGGTATTTATGCTATAGGGTTTCGGTTAAAGAATATGCCATTGATAACACTGAAAGGTAAAACGTAGCCTACCCGCGATGTTTCCCTTACCAGAGCCCTTTTCGTCTGCATCTATGGTTGGATCGTGAATCGGCTTCGATTCCGCAATTCATGTCCATAATGGAAGAGATACCAGAATCCAACGATACCAACTATGCTCAAACCGCCCAAAAGACTGCACCCTTTTCCAATTCCAAGGTTCAGGTAAAGAGGCCTACCGAACAGAATGGCAGCTGCTGCAAAAGAGCTCCTTAACGCATCGTTGGCGGCAAAAAGGCTAGCTGCGTAATGAGGGTATCCCAGTGGAAGGTAGATGAAGATCCCAGAGCCAACAACAAACGAGAAGCCGCAGTAGATAACAATCCCGAGTGTTGGCACCTCCCAAGGGATTGACTCTCTTGCGCCCCAGCCAAACAAGAACATGCCAATTGGCGCACCAAACACACCAAGTAGTCCTGGACGTAAGAAAGTCTCGGGGACATCATAGGAACCTAGTACTTTGAATCGCTTTTCGATGAATATACGATACCAAGACAGGTACCATACAATGCCAATAGTACAGGCGACAAGAACACACACAAACACAGCGCTCGTTTCTCCAAGATTCATTCCATAGATTTTGGGATAAACGAGTGGAAAAACTTCGAAGAAGGAATAGTATATCCCATAAGTGAACGATGTCTACACAGAGAAATTAGACATGGCGATCTTTGAAAGGGAAGACACGCAATACGATGAAAGCAACTTACGTAAATGTTCACAAATGCGATTGAAGGATCTTTGAGAGAGATCTCAAATGGCTTAATCAGTGCCGTTTGTATGGCCTCTTTGGTGGACACCTTCCTGAACGTAATGGATCTCTCGTCCACGTACTTGTCAGACCCGGTTTCGTCTCGTAGCAGTTTAGACCTGTGGTACAGCAATGTCGGTGTAGAAGTCTCGGGTAAAAAGATGAATAGGAGCACTAAAACAAAGCTTGACAGCCATAAAAGTTCCCACATGGACCACCGCCATCTATTGACGATTAGAGGGGGAGACATTGGCGCAGAGTAAGGGGACTCACCCTTTGACAACAACCGAGAAGCCTGAAAACAATGGGCCGAGCGCCGGGCCACAGTACATAGCGCCTGACCATGCCGCTAGACTGTACGGAATGTAGATGACGGAAAACTGCCAGGCAACCAGTTAGTGACTAGATAATATGGTAAATCTGGAGAAACCGGGTATTACCATGTCCGCAAGGCTCGCAGCACCAGTGGCGAGGCATGGGCTTCCAAAGAATCCTTGGAGGAAACGAATGATGAGAAACCCAGTGAAGCTCTCTGTCAATGCTGCTCCAACGCAGAGGAGATTGAAGATGGCGAACGTAATAATGTAGATTGGATTACGTCCGATATAGGGGATTTCGCTGAGAGGGGAGAAAAGAAGCGGTCCAAATCCGTCTGTAGACCTGCGTCAGCCTATGTCAAAGTTATGGCTTTGGTTGAGAAGACAAACATCCAAGAACATAAAGTGCGAGACCTAGCGACGCGACTGTTTCTGTGACATTAAACTCTTCCATTACCTGTCTATATGCGAATTTAGTGTATCGTTCTCGTGCCTAATAAACTTTAACGTACCCGACACTTGGAACATAAATCGACGACCCGCAATAGACGGTAAAGGTGTACAAACTTTTAGAAAGAGACTTGGTTTTAGTAAAGGGCTTAGGTAGTGATCGGAATCGAATAAGCAAGATACAACTTACCAGATCAGGGCGGCTACTACCGTCTTCCTTATTGTTGACCAATTGTGAGGATTCTCAGCGTCATTGTCTGATGTCCTGCATTTACCGTGAGAAAAACTATATATGTCAATAACATTACTCCTCTCACTCACCATCCAACAAGTATATAATCGCCTCTTGGCTTGAACTGTAGCGATGTGTTGATGGGTTCGTTTGGATACTGGTCTTTGTAGGTTTTCTGTGCCAGAACTCGATTCCTTGTTGCTAGCCTGATAAACGTACCAAGGGCTGTGGTACAGAAATAATCTGCTGTCATGTTGACGGGGTCTTAATGATATGTCTGAAGAGTGTGGATTTGGAAAGTTACATCCCTAAAAGCAAGCTGGAATGTAAAATACTCTTATAAACTTTGCTTAGCACTTTCACGTCCCACAACTGTGAGATTGATTCCAAATTCTCAACCGCCTTCTTCAGTACAGTCCGATGAATACGGGTATTCGGGATGACCAAGGGGCCTTTGCCCCGCTCTTAGGCAATTCGGGATTGGAGGCGGGTCCTGCATCCCGAGGCGGCCTAAGAGTTATAAGCACGTTCGGGAAACAGAGCGAAATAATATCCAAGTCATTATTGAGTTCTCACTATCAATACTGGCTAGGATACGGGGAATTCACGGAGATAATTTCAGCATTAATTCCATGTAAAAAGGTCTTTAATTTCCTTGCTCCTCAGCCCTGAGGATGTAATCTAATGCGAACTATTCCCCATTTACCCTTTACCCTCTACAGCTTCGCTCCACATGTAATGCAGCACGTTGTCCATTTTCGTTCTTCATGTTAGATTCCCGAGGGCACTAAGCCACTCTTCTTCAAACAAACCCGTAAGTATGGCGTCTTGCTGATCTGCAGAGACTTCAGTACGAGTAGGCTGATAATGCAAGGTCGCCATTTCAGTCTGAAAAATGTAATTGGCAATTCTCTTAAGTTCCAATAATATCTTCTTGGCTCGAGGCCATATGTCCTCATACTGCCTCAGCGTGCCAAGACATACGCGTATTCGGGATTGGGCTACTTCGGCTTCGTCCTTTGGCAGTGCCGACTTGCAAGCAACCAGGTGAGCAATGGTGCAGCAGGCAACCATACAAATAACGAAAGGCGACAACTGGGCAGAGCCGAGGGGCAAGATGATAAGGCATTGATTCTGCTTGCGAATGGCCTGTAAGAGCTTTTGCAGATGCGACTGACGATTCAGCCGGCCTCCCCCATTAAGTCCCAGGAGGAGCGGAGGCGGAGGCGATCCGCACGTAGAGATTCCTTCGACAGGGTCATACCGGAGGGTGGAAAAAGGTCTGTGTATGTAAGCAATACATCTAAAGCTTTTTATCAGTTCGAATTCACACTTAGCTGGAGATAATGTGTGATTTCTTACGTGTACATCATCATATGTGATTGGAAAATGAGTTGATCCAAGAGGTCAGTCCGAACATCAAGGCTCTGTTTACTTGGCGGTAACATGGCAAACCAGGCGGCGATTCTGGCCTCAAGATTATCGCAGAGCATCTCTGGTTTGGATACGGCCTTAAACTTGAACGATTCGTGCAGTGTTGTGGCAAATACTACACTTGCATCGATGAAGTATGCAAACGAAGAAAACTGCTTTTCTTGTATGTCGTACTCACGGCTATGATACTCTGCGAATGTCGTTCTTGTCGGTGGAATAAGCTTTGCAGTTCGGTTTAGCAATAATAATATTTGTCCGGGGATAAATCTGGGCGATTACCATTTCGTTATACTCCTTATCTTCGCATGGTAGATCCACGTCAATATCCATTCCCTTGAGCCTCAGAACAAAATCCTGTCGAATAACGGCAAAGTTTGCGTCGCTCACATATAACATCCACATTGTACGCCTCCAAGTTTCTGCGAGTACTGGATCAGTCTCAGAAATAGAGTCGGCAAATGTTTTGGTGTCCATGCCAATGAGACTTGCTTGGTGCATTGCCGTTGCTAACAGTTCGTCGGCAAGGTCCTGATCGGCGCACATGCTCTTTGCCAATGCAGTCAGCAGAGTTGTTTGCACAGTGAAGCCATCTACCATTTCATTCTGCTCCAAGGGAATGTTTGCCGTTACAGACACAAGGTTCTTCGTATAAAAAGAGCCAATATGCTGAACAGCGGCCACGACAAGCTCAATATTAGGGCATCCTGCGGCAAGCCTTGCGTCAAGAGCTATCCTCGGAAGAATAAACGGATGACTAGGGTGAAAATTTTCATAGTACAAGTCAACAAGCTCGATTTCAAAACGGCGATGAGTTTCAACAACTCCCAAGTCGGTACTTGCTGAAGCGGAGCCGGATAGTGTTTGTTGATATTCCGGGGTAAAGGATGTAAGGCTATCAGTGGGTGTCAAGTCATAAGGTTGTTGGAAGTCTTGAGCTCGCGATCTTCTTGACGTTGCTTTATGGATACCGCTTCGACGCGACTCGGGAAATGCGCAGGTTCTAGAGAGGCCGCGGCATCGGGAACAGACAGGACGTGTCCCATCACATTTCAAATGTTGGTTTCGACAAGGTAGACAGGCAAGCGATGCACGAGTTTTCAATCGGCGCTCCATTTAAGGATATCTGGGGCAATTAGGCCTATAAAATTGCTCTCGTTAAGATTGGGTGGGTTGCTGATTGCTCCGGCTTTAGGCGGTGGTGTCTGTGGTAAAAGTTATCTTTGCAATGTCTGAAGAACGGTGCTGCCAAGAGACCACATGACTCAGCAGAAGCTATAAAAAAGTTAGGGGGGGCCTATAGGGACACGCCTAGGCGCGCCTCTACTCCTAAACACATAGGTATGCAGATTATGTCAGCCCTCAATTTAGCTTATATAGTAGGTATTAAAAAGTCTTAACCTATTTTAAATCTACTTAACCTCCTTTAATTTAAGCTAATATATAAAGATATAGTAGTAGTACAATAAAAAACTAAATATAAAACTCTATTTTAGTGTGACGGTTGGGTTTTCTAAGGGATAAACTAGTCCGTTCTAAGTTTATGTTGGCAGAGTCGTAGGGCATGTGAACTGAGCGATAGCGAAGTGTCACGTCTCTTAATAGTGAATAGAGCGGGTCAGGCGTATTCAGGTAAAGAAGTTGTATTGATAGCTGGGTAACTAAGTTCTATCTAATGTTGACTGAAGGGCGTATATATATCCTTAGGGGCTCACGGTTATAAGTCAGGCTCACGTCGTGAGTCTGTGATAACATCGTGAGTCGTATCGTGAGCCATTCGTGGTCGATTCAGTGGCTCACGGTCTGACTAAGCTAAGGATCCTTCCTGGGGCTATAATTGGTGGAAAATAAATGGGGCTATAAGGTCACCTGTTGGGTCGTAACATTTAGTCTTATTAATATTAATAGATTTAAGAGAATTAAATATCGAAATACTTAATTATAATATAATTATACTTATTAATAGAAAATATATTATCAAAATTAATATAATTAAAAATAAAAACATTATTATTAACTTATTAAAATGTAATGGGGTTCGAACCCGCGAGCTTCGCCAGGGGTTCACGCACGTGACCCCCGGGCCTCAAGGGGGTCTCAAAGGGAATTCGCGCATACTTTAGAAAGTGTTACGACCCCATCGTCTCATCATATGTACCCCTCACTCCCAACCAATCATCATCCAAATCACTTATACCCGCTTACATGACCGTGAGCCCAGGAATAGACCCAGCTCACGACTCACGGTTACCCTATACCGGCTCACCGTAAGCCACCTAGGCTCACGACGTAAGCCCAGCTCCAGAACCGTGAGCCCCCTAGATATATATACACATTCTTTAGCACTAGATAGAACACTTAGCTCACCAGCTATCAATAAGACTTCTTTACCTGAATACGCCTGACCCGCTCTATTCACTATTAAGAGACGTAACACTTCGCTACCGCTCAGTATTACGCCCTACATATCTGCCAACATAAACCTAGTACGGACTAGTTTATCCCTTGGGAACCTATACCGTCACAGATGCCACAAGGGTCACGTGTCTGACCCGATTCAGCCACGAGTCAGCCACAACACCTAGTACTAGTCGGAATAGCCTTGCAGAGGCATCTTTCCCTCTGACAAGCTTTAGTACAATATACACCATTGAACCTACCTAGCCTTCCCCAACAACCGTAACAATAGCTATACAAGCCTAATAATAGCAGTTGCCTAAAATACAAAGATAGGATACAGCTGGAAGCCCACGAGATCCTGCATTACCTTCGAGAAGAAATTGAATCATACCACAGGCAGATGCTGCACGGGCTCCCGTTCCAACACCCACTGTGGATGGCTGATATACCACGACTCCAAGGCCACCATGCTCTACGTTTCTTCAACAAGTCTGTTCCCATCTACCTGCTGAGAGGCGACAAAAAGAAACAAGGACTCAGCCACACAGTTTCTTTTCATCTTCACAACTTTCTCTACAGGAAGTGGTTTCGACCTTATCGATCAGACATCGAGCGGGGGCAATTCATTGCACATGTTATTGACGTCTGTAATCAGCCTTAGTCAAGTAATGAAGCCACCGCTGTTGATGTAGCTATGGCCCTGCGTTCAGCTATACACACACGACTACTTCGCTTTCCTCCACAACAGTTTTACACCATCACCGCCTTGTTCAAAGCCCTGATCGTTGTCATACCCGCTGAAAGCTACAATCGTTGCGATCTCATTTCTAACATATCCACCATGACAGTCTTGGTACTTCTCACTGGCGAAGTCGACGGTTTGAGTGGCCCCATCTCCTTCGACTCGATCTAGAATGAAGTTGAAAGGGTTACTATCTCTGGCCTTTCCGGCGTTAGAACAAAGCTTGAAGTGGCTGTGGACTTCATAATGTGCTTGGAGAGACGCGAAACCGCTGCTTTCGGTCCGCAGCCAGACCCCTTGGCATCAACAACCAATGAGCCTAACCCGGAAGAATACTACAGATCTCTATATGCAGCCGAAATGTATTCGGCGAGGAAAATGGGTGGGAGATATGGACCGATTGTCGGGCCTAGTTCCAAATGGGTTTCCATGAAAAGGTACCCTGAATGGACTGGCACCAGCGCCCGCGAAGATATGGTGTATACGAAACAATCAACAAAATGGTGGAGATTTCATGAGTGCTCTTGTACCTGTTACTCGACCGAGAAGACCCAGCAGACCGAAGAAATAGAAGAATAACTTGCTACTATACTCTTGATATCCTTCTGTCCAGAGGCTGCACGATGACAAGGCAGATCGTGAGCAAGAACAGTTGAATGATCACATTGCAGCGGTGATCCTTTCAAGAGATGTTGAGGTCGACTTGAACGAAAACTTTAAATACTACGCTAGACATGATTAAGGCCGGGGCTGTCAAGTACCAAGGTGTCTTTACGTTGCTCAAAAAGAATCGGTCAATATGCTTGTGAGAACTGTGGCAAAGATAACAAATATTCTTTCTGAATGGAATAGTTTAAATCACATCATAAAATGGCTATCCTCCGTATTTCGTATATTATATTAATCCTCATGGAAAAGCTTAAGGTATTGAATCCTTCTTTTGCTGCCAGTTTTCATCCTTGGTATCACTCAAGTCAATGTCGATCACTCCCACGCTTTGTCCCTCCCTATTCCCATATCCATGCATTCAGCTGACCCTCTTTAGTTGTCACGTTTTGTTATTAGCGGCGTTTTACGTGGATTCCAGTGAAGCATGGCTGAAGCCAAGAGCTATTGCCTTGGTTTTACTTTCTTGTCGTGATGTCATTCGGGCTCTTCCTATTCAGGGCGACAAACGCTACAGGTAATTTAAAGTAGAAAATAAGATTATCGTAGGTCTGATAAATTGACACCTATCTACTGGATTCCCAACCAAGTTTCAATATCCAATCATATATATCTTTTGGCACATTGTGCAATCACTTGACTATCATTCTTCACATCGATATCCCTGAGTATCAATTGCATTTGCAGCACAGCACCTAAGCACTTCAACATGTCGTCGAACACCTCCCTTCTCACTCTCACCGACATTGCGACCAGAGAATGCGATACACGAGAACTACCAAGTCGACGCCCATCTCTTGGAGATGATGTACCAACAGTATGGATCCCTATGACCAACGACTCATACGGGGGAATGTCCGAGATTTGCTCCCCGAATTCTGTCAACCTCTGGCTCAATTGCGTTCTTTGGTGCGAATTACCAGATGAATATATGAACCGCTACAAAGCCTCTGGATCGGATAGTTTCGATGCCTATTTCAATCGTCGGCTTAAGGATACTGGTATGAACATGTCGCAGGTGGTCATTTACTCAGCGGAAGAACAGAGTGCAGCGCTGGTAACAGGTCGACCACTGAGTATTATGGGTCTTAGCACGTTGGCTCTCGCAACTTTTATTGCCTTGAGCATCTAGGTGCCTTTATTATTATACTTGACCTACTGGTCGATATCTGTTATACTACGGTTAGGAGTATAGCTTTCTTTCTGAGAAGGATAGTTCGCCAAAACACATTATTATAATTGGACTAAAGAGAGAATTGGTATAAATATTAAAATTCCAAAGTTACGTCCTAAGCAAGATCCCCCTCTACATCGAGATCAGAACAATCCTTCGTGTATCTCTTGATGTAATGCATATCCCGGTTGTATGCCTCGCATCGAGTCTTGGGCCAAAGCTTTCCAGCTTGTCCCTCTTGGCCTGCAAAGTCTCCGGCGAGCCACAGAGAGCCCTTGCTAATGTCGCTGTAGTTACCCTTGAGAACAGGCATAGCGAAGAAGCAAGGTGAGTCGTAAGGGCTTGAGCTGGTGAGAGATCCAATGCTTGTCTTGGGAGAGCCGATCTTGCCGCCATTGTTCTCCCAACAAGCAACGGCGTTGCGAAGAGTTCCCAGCTTGTCCATGCCCCATGAGTTCCAGGCGAATTCGATATCCTTGTTGCCACCGAAAGTCTTCTTGTCTGTCTTGGGATACCAGGCGAGGATATCGAGGCAACGTCCCTTCTCATCATCCCAGGCGTTGTTGGGGTTGATGCACTTGGGCTTGGGCAAGTCATCTCGGACAACAACATAAAGACCTCTCCAGGCCCTGGCCATCTGCCACAGCAATGCCTTGTCCATGTTGCTTCGCATACCGGTGACAAGCTCTTCAAGACCACCGAGAGCACTGTCGCGTACCCAGCCTCCCCAGCCAAAGACTCTGACGACAGGGTTCTTGTACTTGGAGTCTCCAACAAGCATGGCCTCGGGGATGTCACTCTGCGGGTGGCCTTGCTTACCAAATACAGCAGCAATAAGCTTCTTTGCAGAGTCGATACCAGCCTTTCGCATGTTGCTAATAGCAGCAGAGGCTGAGCCCTCGGCATCGATAGCATCATTGCCAACTGTAACGTCGTCGCCTGTGGTAGCACTGTACATGGACATGAGACCACCGAGACCAGCGAAAGCACCTCCGAGAGGGGCAATAGGCGCAGCAGGGCCACTGGCAATGGTGAAAGCTGCAGCAAGGATGCTCAGAATGTCAATCGAGGCACTAGGGTTGCTTTCGCCAATGCTGAGACCCTTTCGAATGACGCTGACGTTGCCAGCCGAATAGCTCATGCTCTGATCAAACTCTTGGATGAACTGCGAATACCAGTTGAAGAAGTTCTGCAGTGATAAGAACATGTAGTAAAGGCCACCTTTACCCTTCTTGTTGAAGTCGGCTGTGAAGTATGTCAGTAGTTATCTTGAGAAACGTTTTGTGAGCGAAACTTACCACATGACTTTCCAAAGTTGCATTCCTCTCCGGGCTGGAAGCACGCAAAGTCGGCCGCAGTAACATCATTCTTGAAGATGTCACGGTACAGGTTCTGCGCCCACTGCGAGTGATCCTTCTGGGCGCTGATGTACTTGTCGGTCCATTGTTCAGCGCCAGAGTCGTACCAGAACTTGCCCTTGTCCTTGATGTCCTTGTATGCCTTGTCGCTGAAACAGTCGGGCATCTTCTCATCCATGAGCTTATCGATCACTTGCTTATGAGTTAGATGACTGCCACCGATGTCAGGGAAATCCGAACCGTCGTTTCCGGTGTTGGCGTTGCCAGTGCCACCGCTAAGACCACCGCCACTGTAAGATCACTAGTTAGTATTCAAGACTTGGCTATGTCTGGTGAGCAACTTACGAACTGGCCTGGAAGTCAATACTCCAAACCATGGTACCTCCGAAGCAGTAGCCATCTGCCCAAGCCTTCTTCGCAGCAAATGTCTCCTCATCTGTATAGATGTTAGCAACGATCATGAATACTAGAATCTTGTGACTTGCCATCGTATCCGATCCATTGGTCATCCCAAGAGATTTGCTTCATCATTGCCTCCTCGAGGTAAATTGACTTGACACCCTTGTTCTTGATGAGGTTCTTAATCTCGCCAAGAGACATGACGCCGTCGGAATCAGTACACTCGCCCTTCTCGCTGGGACCAACGAAAGAGCATCCGAGTCCGTTGCAGCTCTTGTCGGCTACTGTATAGCCACGGCCATACATAGCAAGACCAAAGTTGATCTTCTTGGGATCAAGGCCGTCAAACCATAGAGGAATAGTGTTGTTGCCGATCTCACGAATATCGGCCTGGCCGCGGATGATTTTTCCGAGAGTTCGAACATCCTCATCCCAGAAACCGTGAAGATCTAATACCGTGTTAGTGCCAACAAACAAATGATGACATTGTTAACTTACCGTAGGCCATAAATCCAAAGAAATCCACATAAGGCTCCATAGCCTTAGCATCAAACCAGCGAAGATACCAGTAGTCAGGTGCTAAAGTCAAGCTGATACCGTACTTATCACCATACGCAGTACGCATCTCGCGAAGCAACATGGAGAAGTTTCGAGTATCAGCAAGCTTTCGGCCACCACGCTTGGGCTCACCAGGATACTCCCAGTCAAGGTCAACACCCTGGAAACCATACTCGTCCATATAATCACGAACAGACTCGATGAAAGCAGCTCGGTTCGCCTTGGTAGAAACCATGTCACTCCAAGTTGTGTGAGTAGGCTTATCCTCATCGCTCATGTCGAAACCACCAATGGCGATCCAAGTTTGGAGCTTACCACCCTTAGATAGGTCGGTGAACTCGCGCATCTGCTTGACATCATCGTCGTGGGCGGGAGTGATTTTGAAAGAGGTGGGGTCGATGAAAGCGAATGAGTAGAAGAGATGAGTGAATCCAGTAGTGTCAAGTTGCTTAGGGGTCTTGGTATCACACTTGCGTGTGCGGACGTTCCATGATTGGTAGTAACCAATGGTTCTTCCGTTTGTGCTACCACCGCCCTTGGCGCATGAAGGAGAAGAAGCAATGTTGCAGGATCCGTAGCCGGCTTGACAGGGTAGAGTCTTGTGAACAGGATCGGCATTGTCACAGAAGACTTCAGTGGTCTGAAGAGAGAGATTAGCTTATTCCAGGCAGCAACAGAGTCGTTCAATACTTACACCACACCAACCGGAAGAAGAGCAGCATAGGTTCATACCGCAGGGCATGTCACCGTCTTCACTGTACTCTCCACACATGGCGACAGCATCACAGTTGGAAGTGCAGCCATCGCCACAAAAGTCGGGTCCATAACCACAAATACCTTCAGGGCCACAGCAGCTAATAATCGTTAGGTTGTGTATGGTGCCTCGCTTCAAAGTGACTTACCTGTCGTCAGCGCAAGGACCGTCCTTGCAGTACAAGGCACCGCTGCCACGCTTCTCCAAAGAGCGACGGGAGTGGTGAGACTTGTTAGGAGTAACACCAGCAGAGGACTCAGAAGCATTCCTGGAGTTCTCGTAGTACTGATCAAGATTGGTAGACTTGTCAATGGACAGTTCAAGATCTTCAGTGGGGTTTGGGGGAGCCTTGGCAGGGTTCTGGTGGGCTGCGCCAGGTGTGATCTTCTTGGCCCACGCTGGTGCTTTGGCTTTGGTAGAAGTCAGTACAAATTTCTCCTCATGATGAAAGTAAAAGAGCTGATTCCAAGGGAAGTCTTACTGATGACGTTGGAACGGCGATGCATGCGGACATGGCTGTTGTGAGGGTGGTTTATAGCATCAGCATTGCTGAAATCGACAACACACAACAAGCACAAAGCAAACGCCATGAAGGCGATGCTCGAGAGTCTCAACATCATTCTGCCAACTACTCAATAGTAAACAAAGCTGATTGAGTGGCTGTTGATATTGTTGATGCTCCAAGACGTGGGCAAGACACGAACTATAAGTATTACGCTAGGTATCTGGTTACCAAACCGCTCAAAGGATGTATATCTAGTGCACATGGGATGAAATTGAACGGTTATCGAATTCCGTGCTTACATGACGGATAATTTCGTTTACACTCTATTTTCCCGCATACTCTACTAGAAATGGCAAGCCTGATAATGGCACTGCCTCGGCAGCGGACTTACATGGTACAATAATCCTACCGGAGTCAGCGGTACCTGCGTAGGAATATGGACAAAGCCAAGACACTAGAAAGTCGGTCCATGAGCTTTACTAGTCAGTGAACATGCCCGTCGCCCCCAACATTGCCGAGCCCGGCTGGGCATCGCGAAGTTCAGAAAGAAACGTCCGGGTACCAGCCGACTAAAGTCAAGCTTAGGATCTGCATCCATGTTGTTTTCGTGTTTAGCGCAAGCCCGTCCCGCTTGCTACGACCGGAACACTGGGTCTAGCGTCGCTGTAGGATGAAGCGGGCCGTCGCTAATTGCCCGTTGCATGTGGCGGTTCTGAACAGGGGTTGATATGCAAGGAACAAAGATTTTTCAATGAAGGATTCTTCTGTCAAGGTTCTCAATTTTGGAATACGCGGAGAGTCCTCCCATGTATTGGTTCTCTTGAAACCGAGGCAGGCTGTACAAGAAGACAAATTATCTTTGCGCCGACAATTTTAGTTTCTAAGCTGTATTGTGAGTCTCTTAGATGACGATACATATTTTGACAATCCATGAAGAGTATCCGTCTGCCTGAATGCATCTTGCATTGCAGCATATTGCCGTTAAACTCGGTTTCCTACCCGGTGATCGTTCCAAATAACCTTAAACAATGTTTTGTAACGTTGCATAACCAACCCAACGATCGAGGCGTTCCTGATCGCGATCCTGGTGGAGTTTATTATGGGACCAAGCGGAGGGATGGATGTCACAGCGCAAATTAACTTCTTAGTGTCTCCTTACAGGAACTTGTTGAAAAGATCGTAAATGGATCACCCAATACAGGGGAAATATCGATGTCAGCCATACGAGAATGGGATGATAAAAAAGTTCTCCGACATTGTGGGTCGGAACTTACCTGCCAAGCCGACTTGATCAGATGAGGACGATCCTTCGAAAAGCACGGATGAAGCGGCAGAGAATGGATTACTCGGGTTCTTGGTAAAGTGCGCAGGGAATGTATAAAACATAAGTGACAGGTTCTCCATATCACCGCCCTATCAGCATCGACACTCATTATACACATTGTCCGTTCTTTTACTCTCTTTGTTGACAATGAAGGCCTTTGGACTTATCTGGCTTTTGCCTGCCCTTGCTGCAGCCCAATCTGCAACTGTCACTTTGTCACCATGGCAGACCGGCGAAGTAACTCCTGATGGAACTTGTGGTGGAAGCACTGGTTTCGTCTGCAGTCCTGTCTGGGGTGCTTGCTGTTCCAAAGATGGCCAATGCGGTCGCTCCAGCAAATTCTGTGGCGACGGATGGTAAGTGATATTTGTATCTGTTTGTTGCCTTATGCTTATACTCTCCTAGTCAATCTATTGCTGGTAACTGCAATGCTGCTGCACCAGCTCCTGAAAAGCCTCTAGGCCCTGGAAGTGTCTCCCCAGACGGTTCTTGTGGCGGAGACAATAAGTTTGTTTGTGGCGGAAGTACCTTTGGAGGTTGCTGCTCGTTGCAAGGCTGGTGCGGTAACTCCACCGCCCACTGTGGCAACGACTGTCTCCCCGACTTTGGTACATGCGGTCCTCCTTCAAACATCACCGCCAACGGCCAGTGTGGCGCGAACGGCAAGATCTGCCCTGGTTCTGGCTTCGGCGATTGCTGCTCTAGCACGGGATGGTGTGGTGATAAGGAAGACTTCTGTGGTGCTGGCTGCCAGAATGGCTTTGGCAACTGCACTTTGACCGATGCTGGAAATGTCTCAACCGACGGCTCCTGTGGAAAGAATGGCAAGATCTGCAAGGGTAGCTCATGGGGAGACTGCTGTTCTGCCGATGGCTACTGCGGCAAGGGTGATGGCTTCTGTTCTGCTGGTTGCCAGTCCAAGTTCGGAGATTGTGACGCTGAGACCAACATTTCTACAGATGGGCATTGCGGCAAGAATGGTAAGACCTGCAAGGGAAGCACTTATGGAGATTGCTGCTCTGAACAAGGGTACTGTGGAAAGACAAACCATTGTGAAGCAGGCTGTCAGTCTGAGTTCGGCACCTGCAATGCTGATTCAGGCAAGGTCTCTACCGATGGTCGATGCGGAGGCTTCAATGGAAAGACTTGCAAAGGCAGCTCTTTCGGTGACTGCTGTTCCATTGGGGACTGGTGTGGCAAGACTTCTCACTGTGATGCTGGCTGTCAATCCAAGTTTGGCACTTGCAACAGCGAAGCGAGCAACATCTCTACCGATGGCTACTGTGGCAAGAATGGCAAGACTTGTAAGGGAAGCACTTACGGTGACTGTTGTTCTGCTCAGGGCTACTGCGGTAAGACGAACCACTGTGAAGCAGGCTGCCAATCGAAATTCGGTACTTGCAACGCCGGCTCTGACAACATTTCTACCGACGGAAGCTGTGGTAAGAACGGAAAGACTTGCAAGGGTAGTGAGTATGGTGACTGCTGTTCTCAGCACGGATACTGTGGAAAGGGAGATGATTTCTGTCGCACGGGATGTCAGCTTGCCTACGGTCTTTGCCCCGGTATTTCTGCCGACTCTGAGTGTGGTTCCAGGAACGGTAGAACCTGTGCTGGCTCTGGTCTTGGAAACTGTTGTTCTGCCAATGGTTACTGTGGAAGCACAGGATCGCACTGTGGACAGGGCTGTCAGAAGGGTGCCTCCAGTGCTTGTCTAACCAAGAACATTCCCACTACCGATGGCTCCTGTGGTAGCAAGGCTGGTCTGACCTGTGCCGGTGGTCCTTTTGATGGCCAGTGTTGTAGCGCTGCAGGTTGGTGCGGTACATCAACCCATTGTGGATCTGGATGGTAAGTTCATTCACCCTTGTTTCTCTCGACTATTCACGCTAACTCAACTTCTAGCCAACGTGGATTTGGACGGTGCAACTGAGCATGAGATACTCTTATGCCTACTATCTTGCGAATCTGGGACTATTCTATAACAGTTGTAGATATTAATTAATTCTTATTAATACATTTGGAATCACTCTCTAAATGATTTGGGACAATCACTACCCTGTATTTCATTGCATTCAGTAGTTATACGTAGTCACATTCCGTAAGATCCACGAAATGCATTTAAGTAAATTGGGAAATCTGTCATTTACTCAGTATAATATATTCGAAGTTGCAAATCCAATTATCTACCTACGCATCGTGAGGTCCAATATGGTAAGTAGGCCCATCATGGATGACAATTTGTAGTGCTAACATAGCACAAATCAATCACAGGGAGCGGAACATCAATGCTCCGCCTGCGCCATCATTCTCAAGGTTACATCTCAGAATAAGTCCAGATACCAACTTCACCTCACAACCTTGACTAGACAGGAAGCATGGTCAATACTGGACAACCAAGTCGTGGCTGTACGGTATGTAAGAAGCGAAAACTCAAAGTAAGTTTGAATCTGATGATTAGCGATGATAGTTGTACTTACTTCCAGCGAGTGCGATGGAGCGACACCTACATGCACGAATTGTAAGACCGCAGGATGGACGTGTCCAGGTCCATCCAATACTGGGGCCTTTTTCCGCCATCAAACTGCCTCAGACATGGCAAGAAGGAGTTCTGTAAATGATGCCTCTATTGCAATAGCACCAATGTCTGGAAGATCCAGAGAACCGGAGACCTGGAAGCGACCTCTGTCACCCCCAGCAAGAGACAGAGCCATGACCTTTTTCATGCGACAGTACGTCTTTGGCATCTCAGGTGGAAGCGGCTCATTGTTACTGGGAGGTGGTCACGAATATCTTCCAATTTTGCTGAGAGAGGAGTCCGCATTCGGGTTGCTCAGTACGGTTGTCGCAGCAGCTGGATTTGCTGCCCTTTCCAACGCAGGCGATGTTGCCGAATGGCGCTCCGAGTCATTTAGGCTCTATCAGATTGCAATTGTTCAGTTACAACGCGCTCTTCAAGATCCGGTTCAAAGGGTTTCAGATGAAACACTCGGAGCAGTCTTATTAATGGGAACCTTCGAGGTACAGAACTTCGCTCCCTGGATTAAACCATGTCAAGGCGCTAACAGTGGTAGACAATTGCATTCCCAGACTCCAGTTCAATGGACACGTTTAGTCAACATATCATTGCGGCGGCGCGATGTATTGAGATGCGTGGTCCAGAGCAGTTTCGAACCCCGGCTGGTGTGAAGCTGTTTATGCAAATGCGACGCAACATGGTAAGTCTATGTCTCTGATAGTGTCTATTTACTTACATCCCATCAGATCACCACATGTCATCAACTGCAGGAACCCTTTCCGTTCGAGGTATCGAAATGGTCACGATGGGCTGAACCACACCAACCAGAAGCTTACATCCCTGTGAATAAACTATCGCAGATCAATGAAAGTCTGGCTAGTACTCGTGCTAAGCTGAAATACTTGGGTGTCACTGACCCTGAGATTATTTCCCAAAGTCTCATGCCATTCGATAGAATGATGGAACAATGGGCAGATGATTTGCCACCTATCTGGGAGTACAAATCGTATCGATCTATCGGACCAGATGGGATCCCTTCGAGTAGATATGATCTCCAGTACGATATCTACAATGATCCCTGGATTGCATGCATATGGAACTCTTATCGAAATGCGCGACTGCTCATCCACGAGTCGATCATCGTAGCCACGCTGAAACATGGCAGCCAAGAGCAGAAGGAAACATTGCAAAGTTCTTTCAAGATACTGAGGAGCATGGCAGATGGGATTTGTTATAGTGCAGCATACCATTTAGGGCACCGACGCCAGGATGATACAGTCATGATTCATCCAGAAACCGGGCGCCTCGACAACACGCCAGCACCTGGAGGCTTTCTACTTCTTTGGCCTTTATTCTTTGCGGCTATTCAGAGGACGTCTTCTACAGATCAAAGGCTGTGGATGGCTGGGATAATCCGTCAAGTAGGGAGACAAATGGGTTTGCAAATAGCCTTCTCGATGGCTGATTTGTTGGAAAAGGACGAGAAAGAGTTTGCTTTCTCAGATGAAGACACTTTCTTACTCGGGGAATGGCACCCAAATTGAGATGTCGTTATATGATATTTCCACACATTTCTCGTCATTATTTATTGCATAAGTGTCGGATAATTGAGTCTTTAACAGAATAACAGATTCCGAAAAGCTTAGACTGGGTCATGGTAAGGCATCCTCTGTACTTCAAGGCAAATTCGTCGTCGATCCCCCCGCGCATCCTTCGTTCGTGTCAGAACCTGAGTGAGTTAAGCTTATTATTCAGGCTTTAGATCCTTGCGAGTTGGTGTTAGCACTGTTGATTGGCTGCACCGCATGGCTAACTCAATATAGTTAGAATATCTAGCGATTACAAGGATTGCTGGCGCATTGACCTTAATGGGTCTCGTCGGTGTTATTCATTTCTGACTGGCTATAGGTTTGATCTACGGTAGGGACACGACAATTGATCATCTCTGTCTTCATGCTATGGTAGATCCTACAGGTGTGTCTGATCTTTCCTCAGGTACATCAATTGCTAGGAGTCACTTACAAATATTGATTGACCATGCAGTAGATCTGTCCTTTTGTATACGAGACGTGTACAAAGAAGATCTATCTTACATGGCCATTCGATGGCTAGTGAATGGCTGTTTGGGTATGACTGCAAGGTACAAGTGAAAGACTATATCTAACGATGCATTAAGTATCAAATGGTCTCTCAGCCCTGTAGGTATGTGATCCTCTTTGACCCTGCTGTGCAAAAAATGTCGATAGAGATTGGCCGCTTCGCAAAGCTAACCTGTATTCATCAAGACCAGCGGGTGCTGGACGTTCTACTTAACATCGCCACGGCCAGGGCATTCTTACTCCATAACCTAGCACGTCTTTATTTTCTTTGGTAATATAGTACTAAGCCGCCGATCTATCCCTGATGCTAGAACTCAACAATCTCTTGGCTACTACTCAGCCACATTCGCATCAATGTGTCAAACCTACACAGCCAATAATACTCCAGGATACATCTACGTTTGAGAGTATCTTGGTGATAAGGTCTCATAGGATCTGCTCCCTGAATCCTTGTTTCACTACTGCTGACAAGTAATGATCCTTCGGATCGTTAGGGCGATACAAACTATCTATGCTGTTGGAGCTTCCATGCGAATACGAAAGAGGCATTGTTGTGTCGATCGACAAAGGTTATAAAATGCCAGCGGTAATCAAGCGATTGTCACGAATATCATCTTCAGTTCTCCTGCACAGCTCCTTCATCTTCAAACTACACTTATCTGCTTCGACATCAGACATATTCCTACAACATGAACGATACTGGGAATTTCGTCATGTTTGGGCCAAAGGCTAATTGTACTTTGGACGTATGTTCACCTCTTGGATATGACGGCTCATTAATTTCCGCTGTATCATCATTAGAGCACCTAGAACTAACCCAGTCTCTCAGCTTTGTACAATCGAAATGAGCGTATATGGCTACCGACCTTCCCTCGCTGCCAATATAACGTTTGCGGCCCTGTTTACAATCGCCACCATTGTGCACACTTATCTTGGCCTACGTTGGAAAACGCCTTGGTTTATGTGGTGTATGATCTTGAGCTGCACACATGAGGTAGTTGGCTATGTTGCACGTATTCTCCTGTGGGTGAATCCATGGAGCTTTGGCGCGTTTATCACCCAAATCAGTTCGTTCTTTCGTCGCAGGTTGTTTGGAGATGTTGCTAACTTGCTGTAGTTGCCATCACCCAAGCGCCTGTCTTTTATTGTGCAGCAATCTACGTCACACTTGGCCAAAGGTAAGTTGTATCTGATCTTAGTCATCGCCATCTTCTAAACTTGCACTAGCATCGAACACTACGGCCCGAGCCTTGCTCGCTTTCCTACCAAGTACTTTGCTTGGGTATTTGTACCCATGGATATCGTTTCCCTCATTTTACAAGGCACAGGTGGAGGCTTGTCGGCGTCTTCATCAGGAGCTAGCCAGGTCGGAGTCGATGTCGCCATGGCTGGTCTAATTCTGCAAGTCATTATGCTTGTGGCATTTAGTGTCTTGTTTGCAGACTACATGATCAGATATCTGGGACACAAAAAGTCCAGAACGCTTGGGTCAAGGGACAAACTGTTCTTTGCCTTCCTTGCTATTGCCGTGCTAGCTACCCTGGCTCGCTGTATCTTCCGCGCCGATGAGCTCAAAGAAGGTTATCAAGGAGAATTGATCAAGCATGAAGACCTCTTTATTGCTTTGGAGGGAGTGTAAGTCTATTAATTAATTGAAAACTCTTTTGACATGCACTAATGTCATTGTACAGGTTGATTGTTGTAGCAGTCTTTTGTCTATTTGTGGCCCATCCTGGCCTAGTATTCAACCTTGCGCCAAAGGTCTACCACTCAGTTGCTACGGTTGCAGATGTCTCCGAGACTGCTTATTATTCCAAGACAGGCCAATCTGCAAGTACCGTGCCGCATTAATGGGATAGTGTCCTTCTGCACATTTCGCGAGTGTGGATCTCAGACAGATAGCAGAAGATATGTCTTGAAATTCTCAGACTGGATCAGTGTTTCGGACGATTGTGATAAGGGAGCTGGATGAAACCGTTGAGTCCTAGGTTGACAAGAATGCAGCTACAGACCGCCAAATCGGGCCTTTTTGCTTGGCTTACAGTGCAAAGATTCCTTCAATCCTGGGCTCAAGACTAGGATTGGTTTGTTCGAGTAGTGGTTTTACAAGAGTTTCACTGATTTACACCATCTGTTCATTTCTCTCTGCACGCAAGAGTTACTGTTAAAGAGGCAAATTGTTACCCAAACATGCGGTGGCGTCTTAGTAATTGTTGAGTCGTCTAGCTAAAGTAGCAATGGATTAAACCACGTGGACATGTTTGCTATAAGTACCTGCCCGTTTCAGCGCTTGGATACATCAGATGAAACCTTGAGCTCACCAAATACATCGGACGCATCCCAATCCGGCAAGTCCTAACGCAGGCACACACACTAAAGAAACGCAAGTTTATCAATTTTTTCAAGGCATCTTTATCGACATTCCTAAAAGATGCATTGAAAACTTGCATCGTAATGTAGTTCTCTTATTCCGGTAGCGTTTGCGGGGTTAATGGGGTTGGTATATGATGCTATCACTGTAGGTAATGCCTGCATGATGCAACCACTATCACAGACTTTAGATCGAGAACGGTCCCAGATAATAACGTTTCAAGTATAATATAAAGGGCCATAACCCACATGGCGTTAACAGGGGAGTGTGTTGATCTCGACTGTCTTTGCTTTTTGATGTTTCTAGCAGATTCCGACTTGGCAGCAACCAGTGTCGCCTATCATGGAGCCAGCAGCTGAGACGAGAGGGCCCGAGCTCATGGCTGTTATAGTTACCTTTTTTGCTTTATCACTTATTTCTTGTGTATTGCGGTTCTATGTTCGGATTTTCATGATCAAGGCGTTCCGAGGTGACGACTGGTTAATGGCTATTGCTATGGTATGATCATTCAATTTGCCACGCCTTGATAATCTTGGCAGGTCTGACCATTGATTTATCTTACTCAAATGTTTCTAGATGTCCTACACTATGTATGCGGTTTTCACTATTTACGGCATAACACAAGGGACTGGCCGACATATGGAAGATCTCGGCCTGGAGCAGATCCACAAAGCAATGATGGTGAGACGCTATGACTTCAAACTGAGAAATATTTATTCTAACATTAGACTTGCACAGTGCTGGTGGCTCGGTTACATCGGCTATAGTCTCACAATGATGATGTGCAAACTATCCATTGGCTTCTTCTTGCTCAATGTGGCAACTAGCAAACTACACAAATGGGTCATCTACATAACCATGTTCTGCTCTACAGTCTCTGGGCTTCTGTTCTTCTTCATCTCGATATTCCAATGTCAACCCATATCCTATGCTTGGATGAAGGATCAGCCTGGCAAATGCATTAACCTTAATGTCACTATCTACCTGACAATTATGTATAGCATCACTGCCGTTATTTCTGATTTCATCTTTGCGCTCCTCCCGGGACTCATCATTTGGAAGCTGCAGTTGAAGAAGAGGACAAAGTATTCTCTAATACCACTCCTTGCTATGGGCTGTGTGTAAGTCACCCATCATGTCTTCTGACTTCACTCAACTACCCTGACACTATACTAATGTTGTTTGCAGTGCGAGCGCTGCCGTCGTAGCTCGGTTTCCTTACCTTGCTGGTTACAGGGAAGTCGATTGGCTCTGTAAGTTTAACACACAAAGCTGTCTATCAAGCTTGTATGGCGTTTATCTTACTAACTATTGCTAGGGCACACTGTGGATGTTGCAATATGGTCAATAATTGAACAAGGCCTTGCAATAACAGCTACCAGCTTAGCAACGTTAAGGCCCTTGTTTAAACTTGCAGGACATCGCCTTGGTCTCGCGAGTCAACCCACAGCATTGCGTCCATATGGCCACAAGTCAACACCAAGTTCTGGATCTGCAAACCAAGGTCACCTTGCTGGACGATTTTCGGAACGTGCAGCTTTGTCGCCTACGTCTATTCGGCGCCCAGAAGCTGCAGGTCGAAGAATGTCTGGTTTGAACTCAAAATTCTCTAGCGGGGGTGTAGGTGGTATTAGAAGGGAGATAAAATGGGAGGTTAATCTATCAACACACTTCAAGAGTGAAAGTGAGGTTGAGCTGAGTTCGCCCGACACTTGGGTCAACAAGCGAGATAGACAGTGGGTTTAGATTGCTCAACGGACATCTTAAAAGTTATTGATCACTATTACTATCTTCTATGGACTGTAATACTGTGAGAGAGAGAAAGTCCTGATGTATAATATGTAAGCAGGCATTGGACTTTCATTTTCTCATCGTCCACCTATTGATCCGAATGTCTCATTCAACTGTGGCTTCACCCTTGAAAATGAAATCACTAGATCCCCGCCATAAACCTGCATATTCCTCATACATGGGCGACAAGCCTGTCTCCAACGTCTCTTTGAAGAAATCTTCAAAGGAGGTCCTTTTCACGTCAGGGTAGAGATCTTTGCTAATCTGATAACCCAGGTAGCGGGCGTATTCGGGTGTATTTTCCCCCATAACGTCAAACGACTTCTGGTAGGTTAACTGGCAGTAGTCAAACATCGTCTTGGGATTGTCCTTGGTTCTGGCAATTCCATCATCAATCTCCTCGGTGGTGCGCTAGGAATTGACTAGTTAGCATCGAGATTATCGTAGAGACTGTGGCAATAACACGGAGACGTACATATTTTCTTTCAAGCTTTTCGCCGCTGACTTTCTCAACTGCATCATACAGCTCGTGCTGAGTGCGTAGTTCGGTGTAGGCAAAGACCTTCTGGTTGAGGGTTCTCGGGTCGGTGATGATACGAGCAACATAGATGCCAACATCGCGGGAATCGGTTCTGGCAGAAGGTATATCACCAGTTCCTCCAATCGCACCGTTGTAGAGAAAAAGATTGCGATCAATGCGGCCGGAAGGCAGACGGGGAAGGCTAATCTGGTACCACCAACCGACGTCGATGACGGTATAAGGAAGATGCAGTCTCTGGATATGGTCCAAGATGTTCTCCTTCTACACACGTAGACAGTTTATCAGTCCTTTGTTATCGGAGTAGAAGATTGTTGCAGCGCCACTTACATTATCTCGCAGCGACTGAACACCTCGAGGCATCACCGTAGCATAGAAGCATGGAATGTATCGTTTTACCCCTGCCTTCTTGGCTGCGTTGGCTAGGATAGTTTCATCGAGCAGGCAACAAACAATAAGCACATCGATGCCTTTGAGCTGAGCTGCGAGATCGTCCTCGGGGTCGTTAATGCTGAAAGACATTATGCTTACGCCCTTGCCCTTCAGTTCGATGACATTTGACTTCCTGAGTGACGAGGGTCTGACAAGGGCGGTGATGTCCTGTTCTCGACGTCAGGGTCGGGATATTTGACAAGATCTGAAGAAAACTCACAAATCGTGTTTCAGTCGACGCGAGTAGGCCATTGACAATAGATGAGCCGTTTTGGCCAGTAGCCCCAAGGATTGCTACCTTCATGTTGGGATGTTTGTTGGAGGGAAGAGGAGTATGCTTTTGAGAATACCTGGGAAGAAAGTTGTAGATGGCAGATGAGTGAGAGGATGATTGTTTCCTTTATAGTCGAGAAATTCCAGATGCACCAGTCACATTTCCACAATTATCACTCCGATTCTTCATCATTATCGCTGGACAGCGTCTAGGCTCTTGAAGGAGACATGGAGATGGACAAGGGTATCTAGACTACCCAGTACGCTAACTAGACTAGATCTACCGTGATAGCGCTGGCTCATTATTTTCCGCTGGGAAATCATCCCGCGCGGGGTTCTCCGGGCGGGATTTGATAAAGTGGGAGTTATCTGTGTTTCGAAGGTTTCCCATCATTTCCCACAAACACCAACCATCCCTTCTCATCAAGACGTTCGCATGACATTTAATCTGATCGGCACAAGATTGGTAGGATGAAGACCTCAATCTGCTGGACGTGCCGCCTACGTCACAAAAAATGCGATGAGACGCTGCCAATCTGTGGCGCATGCGCAGCTTTAGAGATCGATTGCCACTATTCCCCCCGAAAGCCCCAGTGGTTACAGACTGAGAAGCGACGCCTTGAAGCCCTGGCACGGCTCAAAGCCCAAGTCAAGAGAAGCGCGAAACGTCGGCGCGGAATCAGTCAAATGAGGACTATCGCCAATAGGATTGATTCAAGCCTAGACCTTGGTACATTTGAGCTATGTCCCGATACTTCCGAAGACCCTCTTACCCAAGAGACAATGGTTGAGCCGTCATCCGAGCCATTTACTCCACCAACTATACCGCCGACCGAGGATCGGGCAGCATACATTTCGGTGTATATGGACTACATTTTCCCCATTCTTTTTCCCTTTTATCGACCATACATTACGGAAGGCGGGCGTCTCTGGTTACTATCACTCGCGATGAGTAATGCAGGGTTCATGAGTTCTATTACCAGCATCTCTTCGCTTGTCCTGTGGCTTGTCCCTGCTCATGTTGGCCCTGGACAGGCATCTTGTGCCTCAAAGACATTGGAAGAATTCCATGCACAGGCTAGCGTCGCCCTTGGAAGTATGCAGCAAAATTTACAGTATCTTCACCAACGTGGCATCGAAAACTGTCTTTCCGACAGTGTGTACTTGCTGGCAAATATGATGCAACAGCTTAGTTTTGAACTTATAATCGCGCCATCGGGAAACTGGCAGACGCATTTAGATGCCGCCACTAACCTGTTTGAGCAGATTCTTGAACATCATGGCAGGGATGGTCTGACTCGGCAACTGTCCACGGTGATCAGTAACCTATCTCGTCATTCTTATCCGGGGGCGATTAATGCTCTAAACGCCGAACAAGGGTCATTTAGCTTCTTCTCCAGTATCTTACTGTTTGCCGATATTATTTCTAGTACGGTGCTTGGCCAACCTGCAAAGCTAATTGACTATCATTGCGAGCTACGACGAAGCAACTCGCAGCAGAACTCTCATATTGCCCTTGAAGAGATTACCGGGTGTCATGCTTGGGTTCTATTGGCGATAAGCGACATTTCAAATCTCTCGAGGTGGAAAAAAGAGCATATAATGAGTGGCAAGCTGTCAAACGATGAGCTTATTTATCGAGCGACTTCGCTTGAAAGAATTCTCAACAATGGTCTTGATAGACTGGATGAACATGGAAACATAGAGAACAGCACTCAACACATTCCGCCACTAGAGTTGCTCCTGAATCAATCTGGATCTCCGTTTAATTATTCCAAAGCTGCGCCAAACACCAGATTGCCACTGACACGGACTTGGATTTACGCAGCTCGCACATATCTTCTTTCTGTCAAGCTAGATACCATCACACAATCCTCTGAGCTTGAGATAAGTGTTAAACAGTTAATCCGGTCCTTTGGGGCCATCACTTCATCTCCATGGATGCGGTGGCTTGCCTGGCCGCTTTGTGTAGCTGGAATCTATGCCAGCAAAGAGCAACGGTCGGCAATTTGTGCAATGATGGACTTGGTAGGTAGTTTCAACGTTTTTGGTACTATGAAAGCAGCGTTCGACATTATCAAGACGACCTGGCAGAAGCGGGATGCGGGCGAACATTGTCTCGATCTGTCTACATGCCTCAGTAGCATGGGATATCCAGTCCTGTTAGTATAGTGTACGTATGTACTGTCACATAATGAAATAGTTTTCGATGAATAACCTGGCTTATCTTTAGAAGATGCTTATAGACGTTTATAGACGTTTATAGACGTTTATTAAGGCTCATATTCGAGTTTTATTCAACGACTATCTCACCATAGCTTAGAATTGATGTCATTTATATCATCCCTGAGTCATTTCTACCGTCGCTAGAGAACTTGAAAACCAGTTCGGCTAACATTCGAAAACCTCAGAGATGCCATTCGTCAACGTAGTCTTCCTCTGGGGCTCATCTGGTTCTGCTGCGATCCAGTTCAAGATGTCTCTTATCGGCTCACAATTGACCTGGTTCTCCATACCTGTCACTTTTCAAGATACCTGCAGTTGATACAGTGTTGCGATGGCCAGCATTGTAGAGCCATAGCTCAAACCCCTTACCGTCATCCTTTCCCTTCAACATACCCCGTGTCTGGGAACTACGCACCTGATTGGACTCCACAGTGTTCAGCTCTTGATCTGCGATGACATCAGTGGCTCGCTGCGGCATATGTTGATCTCACTCAGAACTCCACCTGTGCTATATTTCTTTTTCTCTCAAATACTAAACACTTCAATAACTATCATCACATCCCATCCACATCATTATACAGTATGAGTGACATCGTCAAAGAGGTTAATGGCACAATTGTGACCAATACCGATGTATGTATCCACTGCACACTCTGAGGTATAACAACATATGACTGACCAGCGGAGAAGGTGACGCCCCCAAATGACTGGACAAACAACTATGAAGACATGGGTGGTGACATGCAGTGGGGTGAATTCGGCGATGTCTCCGAGTTAGCCAAAGGATATGGCCTCGATGGCACGCTCAAGCCCCTCTTTGCCATGCAATCCTACACGGGAGAGGCTATCTCCCTTTTCGAGCTCAGCGGAAACCACTACCTCTACAACGCCATTGAAGGATCGCTGTACCAGATTCACCAGCCTAATGACCTTCAGACTATTGTGTCGACAATTGATGATCCGGCCAAGGGTATGAGTGAGCTAGAAATTGAGGCCCTCTAGATGAATCTGCAGGGTCTGGTCGCGGGGTTGAAGTGGGTTTCTGATGCATCAGGGTTATCCTGCGATTGGTTGAACGGATCCGGAACTCACAGATTGACATTCTGTATTGAACCAGTACTTCTTATGCATTTACCCAATTTATGCAACAGGTCTTGTTTAACCACAGATGTAATGCTGAGAATGCAACCTCAATATGCTGTTGGCTCGTAATAGCTTGAGATTACGTATTGAATACGATAGCACCTATCATATTTTGAGCAAATAATTTGGCCCAACAGAACCACACCATTTCGTCAGCCTGAGAAGGTCTAGTGCAGTAGTCTGTTGCAGTGCATCGGTCTTAGACCAAAGAAGCACCAAGGCTGCTGGGAATAGAACAAGGTTTCTTAGCGTCTGCCTGATGTAGCGGTATGGGTCGGCGATTGCCAACCTCATAAGTTAAGGATTTCATATATGAAGCTTTCATTATGTACAATACTACTACATCCTTACATCCTTACACAGTCGATATTCTACTACACCATGAACACCCTTCGCGAAGCCTTGCTTGCTCCCTCACCAAAAGGAATATCTCAACAAGAATTGCTCAAAAGCATGTCTCGGGATGAAGAGGATGTGCGCCAAGCCGTAGCCCGAGGAGAATTTGAAGAACTTCGAGGCATGGCACGCTACAATCGAACCTGGAATATCAGCAACAGTTATTGTAACGTTGGTGATGGTGTCGATTCTCTCGAGGGCAATCTTCATTCTATCTGGCATGTGTACTACCAGCTGAGCCGACATGCGTCTCACGAAACTGCTGAGCATGATCGGCTTGTTCTAGACATTGTCAGGTTCCAGGGACTTGGGCCTTTGACCAGGCCCGTATCGGGCTCCTATGGGATTGATATCGCACGAACAACAGAAGGTACACTGTGGAATGATTTGCCCTTCTTAGTCTCTGACATGACTAAGTTCTGGATGGACAACTGTGCGACGCTCTCAGGCGCTCATCGTCTCAATTTCGCGTCGTTCTTGGCCAAGCTGGCCTCGACGCGGGTCAGCAATGACAAAATGAGTCAGATTGCCCTCCTTCTCTTCCGGTCTGTGTTTGAAGATGCACGAGATCTTGGCACGGCTGGGGATGCAGATGACGAGGACAAAAAACGGGACATGAGAGACCTCACAATTGCCCAACTGCTCCCTTCTGCTTCAGTGTGGATCAACGAAGCGGGTTACAACATCATTCAACTGTCGGATGTCTCATGGAACGATTGCCCGAGTCCTGTTGGTCATGGTGGCCCCATGTTTACCCAGTCAGATCTTGGCAAGCGGTGCCCGAATGGATTCACACCCTGGCGGTGGATGTTCTGGCTCAAGCGTCTGCATGAGATCCGGGATGAGGCGAAGGAAGCCAACGAGAATGGCCTTGAGGAGTCTGCTGTTGAGGCTATCGAAGCAATGGTCTCCAATGTGGAGGAACGGAACTCGGAGATTCTTAGGGCTTATCAGAATGGTGGTGAAGATCTGCACAAGGATCAGCATTTTTCTTGCTTGCAGGGTTTGCTCAAATCTCACACTGAGAATACCGACAGCTAGTTACCCTAACAAACAGAACATCCTCATTTATGTACCAATTTTAAACATCTGAATTCACCTCCCTGGAGAAGTGCTGTTAACTTAGACGAATCTCAAATATGCGGACTGTATACGAGATGTATCCTACTTGAAAAGACGATGGCTTTCTTCAAGACACATTCATTGCCTTAGTTAGTCCAGGGTAATATCACCAAACAGACGACGCGATCACCTGGGGCATAATGGAAGACATTCTAGGTCCACTTCAGTTCTCAGCATGCAAGCTTTCATGAAAAATCGCACATATTCAAACCAGTAATAAACAAAGACAAGACAAGAAAACATAAAGGCTGTACAGCTACAGTGGCGGAGATGGTTTCATCAAGTCTGTGCGGATCTACGTTTTTCTCTTGGCTAAGTCGATCATTGTTTTCAGGTTGCATTGCTCAATGCGGCAATAAACCTAGTCACTCCGCTGGTGTCAATCGTATTTGGTAATGAATTCTCATGCAAGCTTCGTCAACCACTTATAGATCAACAGATCAACAGATCAACAGAATACACAAAATGCAACCAAACAATTTCGGATGGTCGGCATGGGGTTAAAATCCACTCACTGTCCGCACATCAAAGTACAACGGGTCAAAGCACCTACTCGTGTCAGTTGTTCATGTATGTAAGCTTACTCTCGGGTGGGCCCGAGACTATTGTCCCTTGTCGTGAAGACAGAAACAGTAATGCCCGAAACTTCTTCTGGTTTTTTTTACGAGTAGCATTGTGATATGCTTTCAGACGACTACGCAGCTTCATCAGTCTGAGTTTCTAAATAGGAAAGTGCTGTGCTACTGCGACAGTGATAGGGACTAAGTAAGCTGCATGAGAGGTCTTAGTGCTTATCAAAAATGTCGGCAGTTGGATTTAGTTTTCCCATCCTTCAGTATTATCCGGTTGGAATAGAGACAACCTGTATCTTAGTCTGATAAATGTTCGCATTTCATATTATACTATTGGTTCAATGCCTGAATCTTCAACGCTAAAGAATAAAACAGAATTTACTTGAGATATGAATAGGTGGCCACCTATGATGCGAGCTATTTGCCCTGCTGTTGACCGTAAAGGAAAAGGTTTTATTAGACGCGCCATTATTTATTCTTTGCCGCAGGTGGTAAATGCCAAGTGATGACTGCTTTTCAATAACTCCACCCAGCTTGCTTGCGCGCATAGCCGCGTTGTCGTCGTACTCCAATTAGCCAGCTTCTTCCATACGGTTCAGCCAATGATAAACATACGCCTATTACATGAACATAGCAACGATGTGCATTGAACCTATTCATGCTCTGATCCTTTGGGATTCCTGTTGGTCTTGGGATCTGTTGCATTGCATACAGAGTAACTGAGAAACATCCGTGATGCTCACTCAGCATAGCTCTGCGAGAAGAGAGATGAGGAGTTGTTCATCATTATTACGAGGCAATAATTTGTATAAGAACGAGTCCATGCGACTGCCTTTGCTGAAGAACCAAATCCAATAAACACCTCTTCTACTCAGACTTTCACATCAAACTCCTGGCCCAAGGAAAACTCTCCAAAGTTCATCGTCTACATTCTACAACATGCAGTTCTCAACTATCATTCCTCTCTTTGTTGCCGCCATGGGCGTTGTAGCTACCCCCGTCAACTCTCCAGCCCAAGAGCTTGATGCCAGAGGCAACCTGTTCCCTCGTCTGGAATACTGGGGAGTAAGTTAATTCTCTAATGTCTTGGGGGAATATGAACTAACCACATTCTAGAAATGCACCAAGGCCGAGAATCGATGCAAGTACAAGAACGACAAGGGTAGAGACGTTCTTCAGAATTGCCCCAAGTTTGACAACAAAAAGGTACAGCTTCACAAGGTTCCAAAAATGCACCCATGCTAACTGCTGTTTTCTATAGTGTACCAAGGATGGTAACAGCTGCAAGTGGGACAGTGCTTCAAAAGCGCTCACCTGCTACTAGACTCGTCAGGGCACTCCAAGACTCCTGATCCACTTCAAGCCCTACTATGGTTGCAGCAAGCGAGGGTTCTTTCATATCTCTCGAGGCCAACTTGATTGCACAGAGTTTGGGCTAGGGCATATCGTGTTTCTGGAGATCGAGTGGAAGAAAGGTTCGGGTTGGAATGAAGTTGAATTGCGACACTCATTTGTATCTAGCTGGATATTTTACTGATCAGAATGTGGATTGTAACATCTCTTGTAACTTGAATGCCCTACGTGAAATATCTTGTGTCAGTTTCAGTTCTTTAGAATGTAGATGATCCTTAGTCAAAACCTTTGCCTTGTCCTACAATTTTGCATGTTGTATTATTACTTTCAAAATACCGTATTCGAATGGTCCATTAGTAACTTTTAGCATGCTAAAATGAATTTTATCTACGGTATCTCAGACTTTCGATGGTGTAATTAACGCTAAGTGAACGTTTGAACTATGAAACTATATGTACTTGAAAAGCTACTACAAATACCAGGCTACCGTGTTAGTTTTAGTAGAATTTATCTCACCCAGTACGTAAGAAAGATTAGTCAGTGATAAAAATGGGAGCACGCGGCACATGTCGCATGAATTACACTCCTGCGACTACCGAGCTTTGCTTGTGATAAGCCCACTTGACGCCAAGACGAAGACTGTGACACACGTGTGATAAGAATTAGCTTACTATTTGCCGCACCATCTTATCCAAATTGCATTCATGCCAGGATACCAAACGTCGACCAGTGGTGTTGCCCTACCTGTCACACTGCCAATACCGTCTAGTCTTCAAGTAGTTATACCTATAGCAGCTGGAAAGCTCCCCTGCAACATCGCTTACCCAAGTGGGAAGGTCCGCGTCCGAAAATCACCCCTGCATTGTAACCACTCACCGGATGTGTTATTCCCACCACTTTACCACCGTTATACGCCTTACCCTTTTGCGCTTAGATGCAACGATATGGGATCGGCTTTTTCCGTCTTGACAGTTTTAAGGGTCTAGATGAGGTTGTTATCTGACAGCTGGACCCCTATAGAATGGTATTGGTATAGATTTAGGCATTATGCTATACCTGAAGTTATTGAGCGATGGTAGCCAAGTCACCGTTGTGATGAACTCTATTTCGTATCCACTGGCTTCTTGAAGCAAGTATATCTTGTAGATATCGCTGCTAGATGTTGCTCTTGTCACTCCAACTCAGTCATCGACTTGTCATTCTTTTAGCACTTGTATCATTTCCACCATGAGAACCTCGTTCTCGTCCATTCTTTTTAGCCTCTGGCTACTCTCTGCAAGCGCGGCTGCCTCGCAGGTGACACACACCTCGATCGACGAGTCATGTGGCTGCACAGTCAAGTACATTGTCGTTGAGATGCCGCCTCAGACTGTCTCGTCCGTCGCCGATACTACTACCACCACCGGTCTAGTCTCCGCCGCTCAGGAGACTGCCTCTATCAAAGCGAAGACTACCCCCGTTCGATCCAAGACGTCTCAAACTACGATCCACGCATCATCTACATCTCACCATAATACTACTGAGACGTTTGTTCCCAAGACTCCCGCCAAGGTTGACTGCAGCAACCCCAAGAATGCGATTCCCAAGAAGAAGATTGCCATGTCTTACGGCGACCTGAGCGATGACAAAGTTGTTCAACAGAATGCGAATACCCCGAAGCCATCGCACAAGCCCTCCAACGGGACGTTTTCTACATTTAATGCCAACAAGAACACCACCTCTACAAAGGGTCCCAGTGGATCAATCGATATGGATCTCGTCATGAACCATCCAGCTGTTGTGCTCGACTACATTGATGCTATCACTTCAGTGGAATGCACAGCTGACACTATTGAGGTCAAGTTTGGCAAGGCTGATGTATTTAACAATGCGATCAAGACATGGCTGGATACCTTTATCCTTATTACAAGTAACATGGGTAACTGCAAAGCTGCCAATGGCCAGGCCTTCTACCTCGTTGATCGCGTTACGT
The DNA here is from genome assembly GCA_017657105.1 of Fusarium acaciae-mearnsii. Taxonomy (NCBI): domain Eukaryota; kingdom Fungi; phylum Ascomycota; class Sordariomycetes; order Hypocreales; family Nectriaceae; genus Fusarium; species Fusarium acaciae-mearnsii. The sequence continues at coordinate 71,938 of JAGDVL010000016.1, forward strand.
CGGACACAAACCAGAAGTCCATAACTTGCTATGCCTCGGAGCAGAAGCTGGAAGATATCGCTGGTGAGTCACTAATCTATGAGTAAGAATGAAGCTAACGTTGGTAGAAACATGCGAAATGTCCTTCAACTCGATTCCTGCCACCAAGCTACGAAAGCGCCTCGACCTGAATCCCAGTCTATCTCTCGACTTCGGTACTGGACTCGCAAGAGACACTGTTCTGTTCAGTGAAGAACCGTTTGTCAACATCAAGGCTGAGAAGGCTGAGTTTTCTTCCACTGTTTCCTTCTCAGGACGCGCCAAATACAACTTTTGGAAGTTCAAGGTCAGTACTTGGTATCAATCAGCAGTTGTGAAAGTACTAAACGTTATTAGATGGAACATCTTTACTTCGATCTCAACACACGTTTCTCTGCCGATGTTGCACTGTCAGCCGATGTAGCAGCAGCCTGGTCGCGTTCCATTTTGTACGATCCTGACACTCTGACCTTCACTGTCGTGGAAGTCCCTGGCATCCTGTCTCTCGGACCAGGAATTGCTTTCGCAGTCGGAGTCGATGTTGATACTTCCGCGGCTGTCGCAGTCCACGCTGGTGCCGGTATCTCCATCCCTGCTGGAAACGTCCACCTTGACGCTCTCGATGGAAGTAAGAACAGCGCTACAGGATGGGAGCCACAGTACACATCCTACGCTAACATAAGCGAGAGTGTCGAGGTTGGTTTGAACGCGAGTGCATCGCTGACTGTTCAACTCACGTTCAAGTTGCTCGGCGGTCTTGTTGATCTCAGCAGTGGACTCACAGCTACACCTGAGTTTGTGAACAAGTTTAGTCTGGATGCAGCTCAATCTGGTCATGCTTCCAATGGCGGTGCTGGTGGTTCAATCAGTACTCCTCCCGGCGAATGTGGCGTGTCTCTCAAATCGGACTTTGTGTTTGATCTCGATGGATTTGCGACTAAATGGGTCAAGGGCAACTTGTATCATGTGGAGGTGCCAATCACTGACATTTGCTACGCGTTCTGAGATTGTATAGGTAGGGTTGGGGTGATGGAGGTTTAAATAGTAGAGACAGAAGCATTTATGCAGCAATTCTCGAATGTCATAAATATTGTCTCCTTGGTAATAAATCATTATCAACTGAATCTGTGAGGCGACTATCCACCTTGGCACTTGGCAGAGAAAATATGACCCATAGATAATCTCGTTGCATAAATTTATCGATCGTATTGAGTAATGCAACCTCGTTCAGATTCGTTCAGCTTCGTTCAGCTTCGTTCAGCTTCGCTCAACCTCGCTCAACCTCGCTTAGTCTCTCTCGGCACTGCCGGTAGTCTAGCCTCCGTGCAGCCAAGTACCGGCATCTCACCGGGCTCGTCATCAATTATGGGAACCATTCATCATTCTTAATGTCTAAAGGACTGCCAAGATCAGTATGCGAGGCTGTGCGCTGAAGAATCTAAAATCGGGTTCCATGACAGAGAGATGCTCTTGGGTATATATAGCAAGGACAATTCTAGAATAATATCATCAAACACAACACTCTCTTTCAACTTTATTTCATCCTTCACTTCGAATACTTTCTTTCAAATAAATATTCAGTCTTTCTCTCATCTTTGTCAGTTTGGCCATGATGCGCCCTTACATTGCGATAGGGTTGCTGCTTCAAACTGGCCTCGCAGTTTCGGAAGCAGCCAATGTCATTTATGCCAGCGACAGCTGTGTCAATCTTTCCTCTGATGGGTCCAAACCCAGCATCGTGGTTCTCGACTATGGTCACAGTGTGGAGGGCCACCCAACTTTCCAAGTAGTTTCGGCCTCAGGTGATACATCTGGGTTTGAGGTTACATTTGCGGAATCCAAGGCTGCCTTGAACTTGTACATGGTATGTTCGAAGGTTCTTCAACGACATAGTTGGTTTATCTGCTAATCAATATCACTAGAGCGACGGACCCCTTCCCCTTGCAGCGGCCATGGACACATACCGAGTCAACAAGTACAATGTAACTGAACCTGGATTGATCACCAACCGTCTTATTCAGGGCGCGTTTCGCTACGAGAAGTTTAACCTTTCTTCTGCTGGAAACCTTCGACTCGAGCGTGTGGGAGTCAAACCGACAGTCGAAACAACACCGCTTACCGAACTTCCCGGGTCGTTTGAATGCTCCGACGAAGATTTGACACGCATTTGGTATACAGGTGCCAGAACCGCTCAACTCACCGAGATCCCCAAGGGAAGCATTCCAGACTTCTGGCAGGTAACTGATCAAGGATCCTTGGTTGAGAGTGCAGCTCCTCAGGCTCTGAGTGACCCTGGTGTCGCTCAGGCTACCAGCTATGAAATTGAATTTGACGTCAAGCCAGTCACTGGCGAGTTCGTCTTCTCCGTTTTGTCGGATACGCTGAATGAGGCAGTTTTGATCACCTGCAACATCAAGACCGGCGTCATTTCAACTAGCACTTCTTCCTCTGGCAGGATTAGCAACAAGACAAACGTCGGCGAATGGCTCTCAGTTCATGCCCGGGTGAACATGACCGACATTGAGGTTTCTATCAACAACCAGACAGCTCTCAAGTTCACACAGACATCAAGGTTCTACGGCTCGTTTGGTCTCGGCGCACCTCTTGGACACTCCGCTTACTACCGCAACCTCCGTGCTACCACACTCGAAGGCGCAGAGATCTATTCCTCCACCTTGAAAGACAAGTCCTTCCTCAAAGATTTCTTCATGGGCAACAACCCTCTGGACACGATCGTCGACGGTTCACGGCGTGATCGAATCGCCTACTCTGGTGATCTCGACATTGCAATCTCATCAACCTTTGCCAGTACCTATGGAAAGTCATTCGTTGAAGGATCCCTTGATCTCGTTGGTTCATACCAGACGACCGCTGGGTTCTGGATCCCCAATGCCAAGATTCAGCAAGAACCGCTACCGCAGCCCCTCGACATCAACATCACTGGTCTCATCGGCTACTCATTCAATTTCCTCAACGGTCTCGCCACCAACTATGAGGTCCTCGGCGACAAGACATTTGCTAAGACATGGGCCCCGCGAGCAGTGGCAATGCTGGACTGGGCTCATTCAAAGCTAGTCGACGGGCTCTTCACTATTGATGATGCTGCATTGACCGGAGACTGGAACTACTACGACCCGCCGCAGACAGGTGCTAGTACCAAATTCAACGCTCTGTATGCTTACTCTCTGCAGAGAACAGAGACTTTCCTCAAGGCGGGTGGTGTCAGTACGGCCAAGTATCAGACTCGACTGAAGGACCTTCGCAAGGCCATCCACAAGCAACTCTGGAATGAAACGATGGGCGCTTACGTTCTCAGCAACGAGGTGCGAACCGGATTTGCCCAGGACGCAAATGCTCTGGCTATCCTATCTGGTATTCCCCAGAGCAACGGCATCTCTTCAAAGTCCCTGTTGAAGACCATGGAGGCAGAGCTTCAACTTCCCGCGGGACCTCTTGCTTTCAGCAACGGCACAGTCAGTTCCGGGTTCGCTCAGAAGATCAGCCCCTTCTCATCTGCATATCATCTCCGATCGGCCTTTGAAGCAAGCGACGGAGATACCGCCAGACAGCTACTCAAGACTCTGTGGGCACCTATGGCAAACCCCTCCAACGTCAATTACACAAATACGTTCTGGGAGACCCTTGATCCTAACGGCACGCCTGGACTTGGTATCATGACATCGCTGTGTCATGGATGGGCTGCTGCACCTACCGCTGAATTGGTCAAGTGGGTTCTTGGAGTGCAAGTTGTTAAGCCTGGGTTTGCCGAGTGGAAGGTTCAGCCCATGCTTCTTGGCCTTGAATGGGCAAAGGGCCGTGTTCCAACTGACAAAGGCGTCATTGAAGTTGAGTGGAAGCTTGTATCCGATCTTTTGCACATGAATGTTCGAGTTGTGGGTGATAAGGGAACTCGCGGAACTATCTATATTCCTGAGTCACTGCCTATTTCTGCCAAGGACAGCATCTTCACGGTCAACGGAAAGGTTGTGAAGAAGAACCAGTTCTCTGTCAAAGGTGGTGAACTGGTTACTTTGATCCAGAAGAGGAAGTAGGAGCCATTTATCAACATTTATTTCTCATTCTTCAAACTATAGACATAGATAGATACGCTAGATAGAACTTTCCATAGCCCTAACACTTCATGTTAGTACAGAATGCTGTCAGAATTAAACCCTCAATTTCTTTATATGTGTTTCATAATGAGCATGCGCGTGTATAGGAGAGAGATTCTAAAGGTACATAGTAAGGATAGTGTATAGGAAAGCCTGTCAGACCTTTAGAACAACCGCCCGGACTTAAAAGTTCTACGATGCTCAGATCACTTAGTTATATCGTTGCAATTTCTTTGTTTTTCAACTTTTTTTTATTCTTTTCTTTCTTTTCTACTTCCTCCATTCCCAGACCTTGGCATTACAGCCCCTCCCGATTCAATTTTCCTTTCGCCCTTCTTCAGACATCTATTGTTCAGCTTGAAGCTTTCAACAGATGTCTCGAACCTGCAGTGTTCTTCTGGAGCATCCCCAAAATTCCACACTCACTACAAGTCGTAGTCGTCTAGCGATTGCGGCGAAGGCGATTCAATTCTTCAAGGTCGGCTGCCATAGTAGATTTCCACTTTGGACGTCTTGGAGGACCGAAGAAAGATTCCATCATTTCAGAATCTGCATTGTCAATTACATGTCTTGGAACGCCTAGAGGAGTCATCTCTTGACCGCGCCTCTGACGTTCTGGGGTATTCAATCCCAATGCTTCAATGTCAGCTGCCATAGTAGATTTCCACTTTGGACGTCTTGGAGGGCCGAAGAAAGATTCCATCATCTCAGAATCTGCATTGTCAATTACATGTCTTGGGACGCCTAGAGCAGTCATCTCTTGGCCGCGCCTCTGATGTTCTGGAGGAGCCATCTGACGTCCCCGAGGCATATGACATTCCGGTGCGGCCATGACGTACTGAGGAGGAGCATTGAATTGGTAATGGCCTTGGCCGTGATGGCCGTGACCATAACGATCGTGGTGATCATGATCGTGATAATACTCATCATCAGAACCAGAATCATCATCGTGGTGGTGATCGTGATGCCCATGACCGTGTTGATGACCATGACCATGTTGATGACCATGACCGTGTTGATGACCATGACCGTGTTGATGACCATGACCGTGTTGATGGCCATGACCGTGACTGTGAACGTGATGACCATTATCACGATGTGTCGTACTTCCACGGGTGGAAGAGGGGCGTCGTCCATGTTGAGGCTGCTGAACAAATTGACCATGCTGCTGGGGCAGCATGTCATATTGAGGGCGACGACTAGCCTGACGCTCCACGGGAGTGTTGTTGCTGGGATTGTTGTTGGCATGCTCCTCTCCAGGACGCTGGATACGAGTAGTCCACTCTTGGTTTGACCCTGGCAGCGTGAAACGAATGTCACCAGTGCCGTTGGTGAGGCTGAAGGGGTGAACTGGGTCAGACATGTTGACGGTTTCAGTGTTTTGTTGAGATTGAGTGTTGTGAGATCTTGACGACATAGATTGTCTTGTTGATGCGGTTGATTGCTTTACTGTGGTAGTGAGTTTCAGTGTAGACAGTTGTGATGTTGTTGTTTGTGTTTGTTTGTTCTCTGATTGTGGATGATGAGAAAGTTTGTTTTGAAGCGTGGCAGAGAAGGTTATTTATACGAAGTTTGAACATAGACTACATTTCGAGCTGATTTTGGACAAAGAAGGATATCCTCATTATTCATGTGAATGTAGAGATGTTCTGTTCTGTCTCTGTTCAAATGTGTGACTGTGCGCAACTCTTGACAGGTACAAAGCTCATTGTTCTCATCAAACGTTGTCAATTACCTTTGTACATATGGAATATACATACCTTATTGTTTTATATTGCCTTATTCTTTGACTGTTTGAGTTTTCTCAATTTTTACATTAACATCTGTTAAAATCAGATTGTTCTTATTGCAGTTCTTCATTCTGAAGGACGTTATGCCACAGTCGGGTCAAGGCTACATTTCTTTGAAGCAGTAGAACATTTTGTTGGTTTTGTCTTAGCCAGTTAGTCAATGCGCCACACTGAATTATTTCCAGGATTGACCCTTCACAGACAATTAAAATACTGGACACTAAATTGCGTGCCTATTCTTTGGTAACATGAATCTGTTGGATGTATCTCATTCCCTCAAAGTGTATCTCATGGAAAACTTATCATCAGGTTAATTATCCTCTCTTAGTGGAGATATGAGATTAACGGTAGTTCTTAGTAACATATATCACATACAAGAGACATAATGATTATGGGGAGCAGATTTTTATTATATACGCAGAGCGCTAATATTAGTATGAATCCAAATCAGTACCTGAAGATCACCAAATATAAGCCTAGTCAGCGACTCTTGTATCCTCTCCCGTCTAGCATTCATTCCATGTTCATATCCACATTGTTCATCTCATTTCTCATAGCCACCCCAACCTTGGCTGTGTTGTCCTAGCTCCAAAAGATCATCGTCTCTTCTCTAAAGAGAATACACTTAATCGACACGCTCGAGAGGGAAGTCCTTGGGGCCAACATAGGCCTGGGCATCGCCGGTGGGAGTGTCGCCCTTGACAGTCTTGATGTCCTTGGTGGGGATGAGGTGCGAGCCCTTGGTGAAGCTGTTGGGCGAGACCTGGACGGACACGGTGAGAGTCAAACCCTTGTCGCTGCGGACGACGTCAAAGGTTCGTGAAGAAGGAAGACAGGTGCCAACCTTGACCTCAGGAAGCTCACCAGGACCAGCACCGGGGAGCTTGGCGGTACATTCGTAGCCCTTGGTGTCCATGGTGCCGGGCTGGATGACGTTGAAAGAGTAGCTGGGAGCTTGGTCAGCCACATGTTCACGGAAGACAAGATTTTGGAGATACATACCTGCACATGGCGCTGTGGGGGGTGCAGCTGGCGGCGAAGTCGCGGACGTTGAAGACAGCATCGGCGGTAGCGCCAGTGGCGGCGGCAACAGCGAGAATAGCAGCAGAGAACTTCATTTTGATGGTTGAAAGTTGTGGGTAGAGACTTGGGTGGTTTGATTGAGTGATTTGAGGAGTAGTTAATGCAGAACTTATGGATGAGAGAGTTCTTGTTTCGAAGGAATGGCTGTTGTTTTTATATACGTCAACGATTATATAAATCCGGTACTTGGATGGGCCCACAGCCCGAGCAATTATAATGATCTACACAAAAGCTCGTATTATCTCAAGCGGTGAAGCGGGCCGGACAAAGGTATAGCTATTCGACCCATTCAGGTTCCTGAAAGTAGTCTATCTAATTGTCGGTCTAGAAATGCACGGCCAAGCGGATAGACGGGGAGTGGAGTGTATGGATCTTCCCATCGTGTACACGTTCGCAACGCGACGACCCGTGTTGTTGAGGCTATGAACAACTGGAACTCGCGGCAGGGCTTGGAGGATTCTGGTTCGCGGGGTACAGCGTGGCAAACAGTGGAACAGAATGCCAAGAGTCGGTTGTTCTATCCCTGCTCAAAGGTCCCATGCTAGAATGGATGGTACCTTGGACGGAAGATCATCCAAACGCCGTCTTCTCCGATATATTATTCGTTTCATACATGCCTCCTTCCTAGCATTCTATTTGCCGACACGATATTCTGAGTACAGAGACTTGTAAGTACCAGTGCTCATAACAGGTCGTCCACGATATTGGGCAGTCGTAATATTAGGCTGTAAATTTACTACTGAAATGGTCTAGTAGCAATCGCTAAATTGGGCCGTTGTGGCCCATAACAAAGTAGGTTGACTATCAGTAAACAATGAGCCAACGAATTGAATCTTTTCCTTTGGAACGCCTATTCATTTCAATACGTCTAGTGATTCCGAGAACAGATCTGCCACCAAGAATGCCAGCCGCTGAATCGTCTGCTGGTGTGATTGGGCCATGGATACGATCCTGTCACTATTGCTGGACTCCAGTCTATGCCTGGTTTTCTTGTCATCTTGAGTTATGCCGAATTTAATTTTCATGTGTTTAATTTTGCCATTCTTAAAGCTTCAAAGCTGAGTATGTGTTTATAATATTTTAAAATTGCTAACGAATCCGATCGGTGAACTCTTTGTTATCGTTATCAATGACTTCACGCAAATTGTAATGAGTTGTCCATCATATCAGACAATTCTCCCAATTATCTTGTATGTTGGTCTGATATTCCTCCCCGAGACGCCTCGTTATTACATCTCAAAAGGTCAAGATGAAAAGGCTGAAGATGCCGTTCGGAGTTGCAGGGCATTACTGGCCAAAAGAAGATCCGAGAGGACATTGCCATCTTGACAAACGCTTGTCTGAGAGACACCAAGGTTCGATTAACCACGCACTTTCTAGACCCATTCTGAGTAGTGTCGTACATAGCGCTCTTTTCGGCATCGCATCAGCGGTCACTCGGGACATAACAGGAAATAATAAAAGCTTAACAAATTCAAAACAGACCTTCAGCTATATAAATAGAAGGGTGATTTAGCCAGGGGTTGCGCGAAGGTGGTTTATTAGATCCATTAAATCAGACTGATCTTGGTTTAGCACCCTCAGTCAGAAGCCAATAGTTCACTTCAACTCCCAATAGTTTAAACACTATTTAATTCTCGACTTGGCATTATTTCCGACATGTCCGTAGTCAATGGAAGAGTTTGTTTTTAATTGCTTCTCCCATTCCGTTAGTTTAATTCTTCTTTGTCCTCTTCTTTTCTCGACGTGCAGAGCTTCAAATTATTTTTGCATCATGGTGCGAGCTAAGATTCTTGCCACAGCTGTGGCTGCTTGCCTTGTTAACAATACCAATGCTGGTGCTTGCAAACCCATATCATCATCTGTTGGCGAGAGTCAGTCAACCTTGAGTGCGATTTCTTCCGCTACACTCAGTATCGCGACCGAAACGTCAATTATCTCGGAGACATCCACAGCATCTGAAACATCTATCCTTGCCGTCACCACAACATCTCAGTTCCCTGAGCTGTCATCTACCACGTCCGATTCAACCACCACGGCTTCGAAAGCACCAGTAGATCCCGTCTGTGGCCAGTATGGCACTTGCTCTCCTAGCAGCGATGGATGCAGATCTCGCATCGCTGGAAGCTCTCCACTTTATCTCGGAGAATGTCAGAATCTTTGTCGCGCCGACGCAAATTGCAAGTCTATAATATACAACACCCGCCAAGGAGATTGCTTTCTCATCTCAAACATTGCCCAAGACGCGGGATTTTATCAAGATTCTTCTACAGAGTCTGTCTGGTACGACAACAGTTGCGAGATCGAGAAGCGCGAGCCCGATCCCATCTGCGGTGCTTATGGGGACTGCAACGAGAGCAAATGCTACCCTGTACCACAGCAGGGCTCCTTCACAGCCATGGGCTGCCAGCAGGCGTGCTTCGCTGATGAGAATTGTGGCTCATTTGCCTTCTTCCCTACATTTAATGGCTGCTATTTTCTTTCCAAGTCTCTGTTCAAATCCGGGTTCTATACGAAGGAGACCTCGCTGGGCTGGTGGTTTGACCACGTCTGCGTCATCCAAGTTGATTAAGAGAATATTTATTTTAACAGCTCTCTACATTAAACCATATTTTGTGTTTCGATGTGCTTGTTACTCTCTTCTGAGCTCCTGTTCGAATTTCTGTAGAATTCAATGTACGAGCCGTGACACGTGGTTTACTACTCAACCCGCCAATATTCCAACCAAATATAGGTACATTCATCACAACACGATGCACCTACCTCCATGAGAACCCTTTCCATATCGGGCCCTCAAACAAGGTGAGATACGTCTGCTCCATATTTGTTCTGGTAACGAGGACTTAATCAGCGTCGAGCTTGGCACTGTGAAGACCCCAACAAAACAAAGATTCTGAGCCTTGTGCTACGTGTGGGGTTTACGAAGAACCTCGCCACGGTTCTCCGGAATGATCAAGCCGAGAAGTTGATCCAAATTCAACCCATGTCAGAGATCTACAGAAAATACGACCGTGTGTTAGCGTGACTAGGCCCAGTTGATAACAAGGAGGAGACACAAGTCTGTCAATTGGCCGAGTGGTTGAAGAATTTCGTGTCACCGACTGAGTAGGAATGTACCGAAGGCGACCGAATCACGACTTTTATGGAGCTTGGAAAGTCAGATGACAAAGCCGCGGCTAAAGTTGAGATATGTTGGTCACCGACAATGGCTCAGGCGTATCTTAATTCTTCAGGAAGCCGTTCTAACCCAAACATAGCCCATATTGCTCTATGGGCCATATGAACTTAGGTACGACATCTTTCCCAAGACGTTGATCCTAATGCCGGATCAGTCGGAGGACAAGCAGGTTGTGAACCCTATTAGGTTTAAAGTTACTGAACTGGGCATACAAGGATATCCTACAGAACAGGAACGTCACTGGCCAAGAAGGGAAGCAAGATATGGTCATTGCACAAAAGCAGTGTGCGCTCAACATTCACTTAGAGACATCCCGTCATCACTGTCAAGAGAGCATAAGAATCTATCTCTACCAGTTTGGGTAGATTAACTGGTGACCGAAGTGCTAGCATTAAGTAGTGGATAGAACAAATTACCAACAGCATTTGCCTAATATTAGTCAACATGCATTTGTAATCAACCGCATGATATGCAAGACGTCACGAAAGGTCTAATGTAAATGGACAAAACAGTATGATACATTTGAAATCTACCTGGAGTTATGTCCTTTTTATCATCCACAATTTTCTTCGCATCACTAGTCAGCCTTGACCACAACCTCATGAAACGAAATCACCTCCGCCACCGTCATACTACACTACTGGTTAGCTACCGGTCGGCATAACGAGAGTTTTCAATCACACTTACTTAAGAACCTGCTCTGACTAGCGATTCTCTCAATAACTTAAGGGCCGGGAGGGTAACCGTCGCGGCAACGGGTGATGGCGCTGCAACCACGAGACCAATCGTTGGCATAGGCTGCAGGACGACAGTTTTGCCAACTGACATGCACCAGGGAACAAGGAGTGCCATCTCTTTTGAGGCCATCGTAACTGATGTAGTTCGTTCTCTCTACAACAGGACTTGCTGCAGCAAGGGTGACGAGTGAAAGGGCGGCGATAGAGAACTTCATCTTGACTGGAGAAGTAAGGGGCGATTTTAAAAATAGTTTGTTGTTGAGATGGGAAAGGAGGAAGAGATGCAATTGGAATGATGTTCTGTTAAGTCTTGAGAGGTAGCTGTAGGGTTTTTATACTTCTAAACCTCTACTTGTAGAGTTCCAATTGTCTTTTCTGGATAAATGTTTACCTGTTGCCTTTGCCAGTTTCGACTTAACTCCCAACTGCTATCCTTATAATGGTTTAGTAACAGTAAAATAGCCCAAAATTTCAGTCTTTATCATCTGCCATTATACGGTCTAACTAATCATGTAAACCGAGACACCTAAAGTTAAATATATTAATGGTGAACCTTAACAATACAGTCAGTAGTGCAACTGGAAAGAAGAATTGTGGGTAAGTAATATTGATTGAACCGCAAAGAAGATTCTTGCACTACCAATTTTGAGAAGCAAATTCCATCATGACATCTCGTTAACTGAGCTCGACGTTCAGATAAGGCCTCAATTAATGTCCTGTTGGCGTATTCTCTACATGTGCGTTGCTGAATGAACTGGTACCAACAGTACCGTTACCTAACCGTCGACAGGAAACAACTAGCTAAACTTGGTTTTCCGCCTGAAAATCAACCCAGCTTGCAAGGGGACATTTATTGATACGTAATCCAAGGTTTATTCATCTATACAAAAGTGCCATAGAAGAATCATGTCGTTTCACGATCAGCAAGTTCTTGATAAAAGAAAAACTAAATGCTTCTAGACCCGAACAACTAGTAAGACATTCCGAATTAGGCCTAGAATAGTGACAGTCTTTCTAGGGGTGTTCTATTTTTTCTAACCTTTTTCACGCTAGTTTTCACATGATTGAAAGCTCCCTGCTTCAAACCAATAGTCTAGTCTTCAGTTATACGACTTCTGATGGCGGATTTCAGAAGCGCGCCAAACGGCGCTTCCGGGTGACACCATGCCTCGCCAAACTCTCTGCAACCGCCGTATAGCAACGTTTTTGAGAGAATATGCCATGGCCTCACTCTATTCAATTCCGAACAAACAAAAGATATTCAAGTGTTGATCCTGAGTACAGTAGGCTGCTTCAAAGCATTCTCTTGGAAGTCAGATCTTTGAAATAGTTGTATGTCAAATGCGCACTTCGCGCCTAGTCTTGGATGTCAGTTACATATATGGATACGTCTTTACATTGCCTGCAATTATTGTTTATCTTTCGGTTAGCAATTCCGCCACCCTTGAGGTCGGTACTGGAATCATGCCACCTGCAGCTATTTAGAATTTGACCAGTCTATCATTGCGCCCGCTCGGCGATAAGCAGAGTTATTCGCCTGTCAGTTATGACTTGGTGGCTCAAACATCACTTTGCAAGCATGTATATGGATAACGATACTTCATTGGAGCGGAACTCTTCCATATTGCAAAGGATCATGCTCGAGTACGCGTGCATGGTACATAAGAAGCCTATCCAGTCTCTTGGGATGAGATATGACACCGAAGAATAGCTATAGGGTGCATTTGGCATGGCAATAGGCCTAATCTTCCAAAATCCTTGGTCGATTGTAATAATCGAGTTCTCCAAGATGGTAGAAGAGGAAAACTCAGGGTCTTTCTGTCGTCTTTTGGGTCAAAAAGGTTGGCACAGGTACGGATTGGACCACTGTCGGCTAGATTTCCGAATGTGAAATAGACAGGGCTTATCTACCTGGGCTCTGATTAGGGCTTTGTGATTGACGAGGTAGCCTTGTGGCCATATTAGAAACTCTATTTTTTTATTGCTGAACCACTGATACTGTACTGTTAGCTGCTGAGCCGGTGTTGCTTTCCTATTGCGTAAAAACGCAGTTACGTTATGCACTACCTACTTTGTATGACACTTGATGCAGGGTAACCGAAGGCATATTTTGCTTCAAGTCGTACCAACCCACCAAGTACTGTGAGGGGCATTCATCTTGGATAACTCGCCATCTCATCTACCTAGGTAAAGACACTGAGCCTAACGTCCGGATGCTCAGCATCTAATTAATAGTTAGCAGTGCCGACGACAAAAAGCTTACTGGTAGTGTAAATACGAGTTGCTGCATCACACACCAGGAATAATGTCTTTCAGATAAGCATAAAAGCTACTCTTTAAATCTATGGAGGGTTGTCCTGAACCATATACAGATACATACAGTCCCATGGACATCACCATTGTTCTTAGAAGAATGTACGGGGCTGGTTGGTTCTACTGTGAATGGTCTCAGGGGTTAGCCAATAAAGTCAATGCGCTGGTACACTAATCTTTCAGCTTTGTCCCTCTGAGGTTAGCCATTCTTTAGCCCCAACTGACAAGTCCGCGCACGCCGTTCAAGACGGAGTCTCATTTCTTTTAGCTCTTCTAGTTGCAAACCTAGCTCCTAATAGATGAATTTATAGACCACATTCAACGCCATGAAGCATTTTTCAACTCGGTTACAGAAAACTTGTTTCAGGTTTATTACCATTCAGCTACTATACGATGAGCGAGCCGTTACCCATGCACCACATCAGCCCACCAAGGCCGTCAAATTAATTTATGTCGGTAACGAATGTTTAACCCAATTGCGTATAGAGTCAACCTTGTCAAGAAACAATCATGGTCCGAGAACACGGGACCCTCGGACGCAAACACCTGAACGGTGGAGTTTTCTTTTTGTCATAGCACAATCGCAATTAAATGAAACTTGTCTTGGCACCGTAGGGCGAGTCAGCTTTTGACATGTAAAGAAAGCTGAGCGGCCATTAGAAGTAACTCGTGTCGATGCTGTGGTTTATATAATGATCTGCACTCGCATGATCTGCAGTTCCGCTCTTCTCAGATCATCCATCCATCCATCCGTTCTTTTACTTTTCCAGTCATTCTTTACCATTCATTCGTTTACCAATACTTCGGTATGCAGTCGATCATTACCATTGCAGGCTTGGCCTTTGCCAACCTTGCTGTCGCTGGACCTTGCAAGCCCCTTCCCCAGACCACTGTCTCATCTGTAGCCATCATTCCCACCACCACGGCTGAGCCGACTCTTGTTACCGCTACAGTTGTGCCTGTCCCTACCAGCGCAGAGTCTTCTACCATCATCTCTGAGAGTCAGACTGAGCATGAGTCTAGCACAGTCATGGAGAGCTCCACTCTTGCCACTGTTGTCATCCAAGAGACTACCAGTGCCGCCGAGACCAGTGCTGCCGAGACCACCACTGCTGAGACCAGCGCCACTGAGGCCGGTACCACTTCCGTCGAGGTTGAGACATCTGGCACCGCAACCACCACCGAGACTGCTCTCCCTACTGCTGACCAGTCTTGCGATAACGGTGGCTTGGACTACGCCATCTACACGCATCAGTTCTACAACTCTGATGCGCCTCACTTCTCATCCTTTGACCCCACTTTCTTCCACGATGCCACCCCCACTTACCAAGGTGTCACCGAGCGTATTGGTATTCAGCCCGACACTGACTGGACCAAGCCCTTCACTATCTACGAGGGCAGCCCTGAACAGATGTTTCAGTACAAGGCCGTCAACCACCGTGGTTTCCTCTATGCTCCCGAGACCGGTACCTATGAAGTCACCGTTCCCAACTCTGACGAGATCACACTTGTTTGGTTCGGCAACAAGGCCTTGTCATCGTGGACACGTGATAATGCCGATCTCGAGCAGGATTACCCTGGTGGCACTTCCAAGACCTTTGAGGTTGATCTCGAGGCTGGCACTTACACTCCCTTCCGTCTTCTCTGGGCCAATGCTCAGGGCGAGCTGAACTTTATTGCCGAAGTTAAGGCTCCTGGCGGCAAGGTTATCGTAAACGGCGACGGCGCAGACAACAAGTACTTTGTCCGATACGATTGTGGAAGAACCACCCCAACCTTCCCCGACTTTTAAATAACACGGAGCTGCGAT
This sequence comes from Fusarium acaciae-mearnsii, assembly GCA_017657105.1. Classification (NCBI taxonomy): domain Eukaryota; kingdom Fungi; phylum Ascomycota; class Sordariomycetes; order Hypocreales; family Nectriaceae; genus Fusarium; species Fusarium acaciae-mearnsii. The sequence continues at coordinate 86,979 of JAGDVL010000016.1, forward strand.
TTGTCCACTATTTGAACAGTACATACCACTTCTTCTACTAGGGTTAATTATTTCATAATCATAATTCATATACTCAATCGACATCATTGTCTACTGTCTCATCTGGATCTTTATCACAAGTCATTCTATAAGGTAATAACATTCTCGCTTGACAAGAACCGTCAGTGATATAATAATACAACGAAATGAGGCGACGAGTTTTCCAAGATAGATGCTCCTAACAGTACAGTATCAGGTTCAACAATTAAATTAAAAGAAGATAGTACAATGAAATACGTATCTATGCACAGCAGTTTAGTAGTAGTCTACTGTGCATTATATAGTAAATGTGGTAAATATTCCTTTCCCAAGACATATCAAGTATGTCCCGCATTTTAGATGTATTCTTTCTCTCCTCACTCTCTTCCACTGAAGCAGCAACACTCGCAAGTCAATGTATCAACTACATATTAAATATACTAAAATAGGAATCAAGAAGTGCATTTCAACAGACGAATCTCCTAGATAGTCCGTTTCAATAAAGAGGGGAAACAAAAATATGTTCTGACGCATATATGCAGGGTTGCTTGTGACCATACCCAAGTAGTAGCATCGGCATGACTTGGAGTAGTATTCACCCACCACTGCGGCGTTTACCCGAGCTTCCTATCTCGAACATAGCTGCAACATACCGGCCGTACAGGATGTCCCATATCCGGATACTACTACTTGTGCCTTGTTTTTGTAGCTGCTGCAAAGTGAATCTATCGGCATATCTCCTCAAACAGAATTGTTTGCAACCCCACAATCGATATCCTCCTGCAGGTGGTAGATTTCCCACGTAGGAGCGATCATCAAGGAAACTAGGATGTATCCCATTAGCTCGTTTCGGCAAACACATCCGTTTAAAAGCGCCCAACAGTTTTTATTATATGTGTTGTTATCGTCGAGCTGAAATGCAATGGGACTGCTCAGGAGGACATATAGCCACATGATTAGCGATGGGAAATGCAGCTATAAATACAGGATGTTCAAGCGCTCTTAGAGTGAAATATCAGTTCTACTCACCTCATGACTCGTTCTTGAATCCTGAGTAGTGACAATGCACACTGTAACTTCTTCCAAGTTTGTTCATATCCTGTTAGTGTACCTGACCCTTGGTACATTCCTCGTTCAACTAGCAACATGTTTGGCTTTCAACCATTTGCCTAAAGATACTCACAACCTCTTATCCAAGCGAGCTGATGGCGATGTACACTACCTCGGAGTTGGCAAGGCCGACATTACTGGCCCTGTAGTCGAGCTGAACCTCATGGGATATGCAGAACTATCCCAGACAGGAACTGGCTTGCGCCAACGCATATACTCGCGTGCCTTTATTATCGGAAACCCAGACAAGCCTAAAGAAAGAATCATTTACGTGGTTCTTGATGCTCAGTCCGGTGACACGGCGGTTCGAAGAGGCATTCTTGAGGGAATTGCAGCTCTCGGATCTGACTATGCAGTCTACACAGCCGATAACGTGGCCGTTACTGGAACGCACTCTCACTCTGGGCCAGCAGGATGGAACAACTATCTCATGCCCCAGATATCCGCCTTGGGCCTGAACCAGCAGTCGTATCAGGCTATTGTGGACGGCGCGGTCCTATCAATCAAGCGAGCGCATGAAAGTCTCTCCAAAGGACGTCTCAGTGTTGGAAAGACACGCATAGATGATGTCAACATCAACAGAAGTCTTTATGCCTATCAGCAGAATCCCGCATCTGAGAGACAGAAGTACAAAGATGAAGTTGACAAAGAGTTAACTATGCTTATGTTTACACGAGAAGAAGACAACAAGGTCACTGGAGTTTTGACATGGCATTCAGTCCATGGCACAAGCCTTCACATGAACAACACTCTTGTCGCCGGTGACAACAAAGGTGTCAGTGCCTATCTACTCGAAAAGGCTGTCCGGGGCACCGATGGGGCTGCGGATGATTTTGTGGCGGGGTTCTCGCAAGCTGCTGTGGCAGATACGACTCCCAACGTTGAAGGTGCTTGGTGCGAAGATGGTTCCGGTAAGCAATGTGACTTCAAGGATTCAACATGTGGCGGTAAAACAGAAACCTGCCATGGTCGAGGCCCTTTTTGGGGTTTGGATGATGGTGGTGCTAAGTCTTGCTGGGAGATTGGTCGACGAGTCTTTGATCAGGCTTTCAAGCTCTACGATCAGATGAAGGATGGGAGTGGCGATGCAGTGTCTGGAACCAGTGTCGTGGGTTACCACTCATTCCATGACATGTCCGATTACAGTTTCATTCTCCCCAATGGAAAGACGGCCAAGACATGTTCAGCAGCATTTGGGTACTCTTTCGCAGCTGGAACAACTGATGGTCCTGGGTACTTCGACTTCAAGCAGGGTGACTCTGGATCTCCGGATGCTAGCCCACTCTGGGCCATAGTATCCAAGTTTCTGAGAAACCCCACCAAAGAGCAAGTTGAATGCCAATCGCCAAAGCCGATTCTGATTGACGCTGGCGAGATTACATTGCCTTACGCCTGGGCGCCCAACATCGTCGATATTCAAATGTTGCGTGTTGGTAACTTCTTCATCATCGTGTCGGCCCCCGAACTCACAACCATGTCCTCACGACGTTGGCGCGAGAGTATCAGCAATGAAATTCAGGGTAGAGGTAGTCTCGGGGGTGGAATCAAGCCTATTGTTGTAGCAGGAGGGCCAGGTAATACCTACGCTCATTATGTCACCACTCCTGAAGAGTATGATGCACAGCGCTACGAAGGTGCATCGACAGTCCACGGAAGGCACAGTCTCGACGCCTACATCAACCTTACATCGACTTATGTGGGCTATCTTCTTGGAGAGGATGGTGCCAAGAAGCCTCCGACTGGTCCTGCGGCTCCTGATAACCGCAAAAACTCCCTCTCCCTCGTCACCGGTGTTGTCTATGATAACCCCAAGGCCGGGACCAAATTTGGCAACATCGTGAAGGATGTGTCAAAGTCAAAGTTCAAGATTGGAGAGATTATTACCGCTACGTTTGTGGGAGCTAACCCACGCAATAATCTGCACCTTGAATCTACTTATGCAGCCGTCGAGAAGAAAGACGGCTCCAAATGGACCGAAGTTCATTCTGATGAGGACTGGGATCTTGTCTTTGAATGGAAACGACTTGATGGGCTGCTTGGATCCAGTGAAGTTCAGATCTCTTGGGAGACAGGCTGGCAGGATGCCAAAGACATCAAGGCAGGAACCTACAGATTGAGTTATAATGGTGACAGCAAGGCACCTTTGACTGGCAAGATTACTGGGTTCACTGGCAAAAGCGGCGAATTTGAGATTGCATAGATTAGTACATCTACTCTGATAAATTCACTCTTCTTTCAGTTTTACATACAGTCTCACAATAACAACAATTCAAGCTGAATTCAATAGTACATCCACTTACGACATTAGTTAGCGCTTTCCGCTACAGTACGGAGTTGATACTAAGATAGCGTCTTCATTCAGCGCCACATACCTGAGTGCTTCGACAATTAGTAGACGTTAATTCCTTGACATTTTCAATCCCATAGACACGAATGTCTTATGTGTGGTCTAGACGTGGTACTAAAGCAAAACAATCCACAAACATAGCCTAGGCTGTCCACTATTTTTCAGCTGGGCGTTCCTATTCTAGCCTTTGTTAATAGAAGATCGGTGTGGTCGATTTTGCGGCATTCCCCGCACCGCTTTTGCAGCCGTGGCTTGTCTGTTCCATCACTCATTGGTCTCCTCTACATAGCTGACTCTGGTTTGTTGGCTTCGCCCCTGCACTAGGCTCAGTGAGATGAGTGCACAGGATTGAGACAGAGTTATTATAATAGGTGGCCTTGTCTGCCTTGGGATCTGTGCTACTCTTCCAATTTTTCCGTCTTACTCTGACTACATCTGAATGATCTGAACACAATGCGAGGTTTTATCTGCGCGCAGGTTGCCCTGCTATCGGCTTTTTCAACTGTCGTCATTGCGCAAACACTTCCTGAAGACTTGGCTGGAGTGATTTCCAACTACTCATCTCTCTCTTTGTTTCGATCTTTGCTTAGCTCTGCTCCCCAAGCTCTTATCACAACTTTATCTGAAAAAGATAGCAATGTCACTGTTCTTATCCCTACTAACAATGCCATCGAGGGTTATCTGAAAGCTTCCGGTGTTTCTGATGTAACAGAGCTGAATCAGACCGAGTTACAAGTCTTCTTTTCATATCACGTTATGTCAGCGTCCTTAACATCCTCAGATTTCGAAAACCCACGAGGATTGTCGGTTCCCACTCTGCTGCAAAATTCACAATTTAACAACAGAAGTGCAGGACCTCAGATTCAAAGTCAATTCGGAAAAGGCTCCGATGGACAAGTGATCTTTGCTTCGAGACAAGATCGGAACGATAAGCGAGCTGACGATAACCTTGGTGGGCCGAATGTCATGCTACGAGCAGGCTTGGCTCAGGATGTCAAGATGACTGCAGTAGATGGCTCTTGGGGCACCAACAATGTCAACTCGTTCCAGATTGTCGACAAGTAGGTAGTATGCCTCTTTAATCTATTGATACTGACTGTGGATTTCGTTTCAGGGTTCTTTCTCCTCCCAGATCTTGCTCCAACACTGTCCACACTATCAAAGATACGCGACTTGTTGGTCTGAATGTCGCTTTGGTTAAAGCAGGTCTTTGGCCTGCTCTTGATGCCTCGCGGAATGTTACATGTTTGGCTCCATCAACCCAAGCTTTCAAAAATGCAGGAAGCCCAGACGTTAAACTCTCCAAGCAAGACTTGGCTGGAGCGTTGCTGTAGGTTGCATGATCACAATCCTGTGTACCGACTAACAGAACCAACAGGGCCCACACATTGAATGAAGTTACTTATTCCAACTATCTTCGAGATGGCCAGATCGTTGGGACTCTGAACAACACTGAAGTCCGGGTTAGTATCAGAGGGAACGACATCTTCTTTAACAATGCCAAGGTTATCGAAGCAAATATTCTGACCAACAATGGTCTTATTCATATGTATGTCAAATCATTTCAATGTACAATCGGCCTTCACTGATCTCACCAGTCTTGATTCTGTCATTGAGGAGGGAGGCAAACCCAGTAGTAATGGCACCAGCACTGGTACGGCAACGGATGAAACGGCATCTGCCACATCGAGTGGACAGGGACCGACTTCTACTTCCGGCAGTGACTCATCTGAGCAGGGAAACTCTGGAAGACTTCTGTCTGCTTGGTCTTTCAATTATCTCATAACAGCTTTTGTCTTTTTCGGCATGCTATAATAATTATTTGACTTGGTCAATTAGTCTACTATTTACGATCAATTTCTATCCATATTGTGTACTACCCATGCTATGTACCACTCTTTCTTGCAATTGCTATTGTGAAACATAATGCGGCTGGCTGTCTTATGGAACTCCTGTGGTTAAATACAACAAGTCAATGTATTTTTACATTTTTCGTGCCCTGATTTAACAAGTGCCGAATTAATTCGGACTAAGCAACGTTACCAGTTGAAGCCAACTTTTGTGACACTAGACGGACTCTACCCTTAGCGTTGATTGGGCTGATCGGAAATTGGCTGCCATAAGGCCTGCCAAGTAAATGCACAGCCTCACGTGAATCAGCTGAGCTGACACGCGAGGCCTCACTGGAACTTGGCATGTCTTCATTTCTAACTCATTCAATATCAGCTATTCCAGTTACCTTGGCTCTGTCTTTCTACTCAAGACTTTTACTTTTCAGACGTTATGGCTGATCCAGAAGAAGAGACGGAGCGTAAGAGGGACAAGGTGGGAGAATTCATGTATGCGCTATTTCCCTATCGTTCTCGACGTCATTCCAGTCTAAATGACGGCTTCGCATCCTTCCCGCCCCGAACCCTGGCTCAATAACTGACAAGGCAATTACAGGAAGAAGAGCCTCAACAAGGGCGAGATCGCTCTCAAGCATGCTGTGGGTCTTGGGGGCCAGCCCAATGTGGTCCCAGTGACGCAACCTGTTGTCCATGGACCACCCCGGCCAGTTGAAGTTGGCTGGCATCCAGTTGGCGGTTTTGCGGGGAAGTGGTTTGCAGAGGAGACTGGATTGGGCAAAATGATTACAGAAAAGATCAACAGATATCCGGATCCGACACAACATTGGGCAGTTTTGGTTGGTGACTATGCTCATCAGCTGTGGATGGTGAGTATTCGTATCAGCCACTCAACACAACGCGTAAACTCATAATGCCACAAAAGGACGAGAATTTCGATGTCATCTACACGAATGCCAAGGTTAATCGGGATGAGTGGCGTACGTTTCCAGTCGGTGAAACGCGCTTTAATGATGATGCATTGAGGAGAGCTGGTAAGTCGTTGATCAACCTACCATAGCTTTATCCATACTCAAACCACGACTGCAGGTGAATCTGTAATCCAAAGCATTAGGGAAAGGCAACCTACTTATAACCTCATCACCAACAACTGTCAGACATATGTGCTGCAGCTTCTCGATGCTATCAAGGTTGGTGTGAACAAAGAATTCGGCACAACCTTGGCCGTCTACGAGAGGGTCTTTGGCCCAGGCAAGATCAAAGACCTATTCGAGGGTGACGAACCACCCGAAGGACATCAGCAGCAGCAAATAGAGCCAGGACCAGACACAAGGCCAGACGCAGGATCAGGACGGTCAGACACAGTCAATCTAGCACAGAATGTCATGAACCAGAACACGACTCAACTCGACACAGGGAGGGAGATGGAGAGACATGAAGATGAAAAGAAGGAGAAAAAGAAGAAGGGTTTCTTTTCACAACTTAAATCAAGATCGTGGTCTTCCAAAAGTCAATAACCACAGACTCGTCGAAGGGGTGTCTCATACCCAGTATCTCTATTTGGTACAGTTCGATCAAAGCATGACCGTTACATCCCCGAACCACGTTAGACCAGCTTGCTCAATTAGATCAAGGGTAATTATTTCATGCAAATGTAATAAAGCTGTTTTTAATACTTTATCATTAGACTGGGACTCTATTTCTGTAGATATTTCCTACTGTACTCAAAGCTTCTATCCCAACAGTAGACCCAATATGCTAGACCAACATGCTTTCAATGCGCCTTTCTATTTTACAATTCCCAAATCACCAAGAAAGATCCTTTTGAATCTTATCACACGACAGACCAGAACATGAAGAGTATAGGCTCGTATCCTGCTCAGTCTTGGTAGCAGATTTGTCGAGGATCTGTTGCGCAGGTCGAATCTCTCGTCCAGCGATACCCTCAAGCTTGCGGTGGTGTTCAACTAGTTGATACACCTGGTTTTGGAACTGGAGGGGAGTCTGGTCAACAAGTACACCTGCTCGGAGGTTCTTCTCTGCTGGGGCTTCATGTTCGCTGGCGGTTTGCTGTAGGATCTCTTCGACCTTGGCAAAGTCATCGCTGCTGGCGTTCTTGTGGCGGTAGATCTCATATTGGAGCTGAGACTTGGTGGCTGACGTGGGAACACATCTCAAGAGGAAGAAGAAGTGGGGCCTGGTATGGTTAATTATTGTTCTTTATAATTCTTAGACTTGAGTTTCAAATACTTACGAGATAGTCATGGAAGCGTTGGGAAAGTAAAAGTCGCTGACGAGTGAAGTGCCCTTTTCCTGGAGCTCGGTAGCGGCGTTGCTGTTGGCGTTGGACTTGTCGGCAAGAGTCTTCCAGTTGAAGCTGCTGGTATCCTGCTTGACGTGATCAAACGTGTAGTCGTCGAGGTTGAAAGAGCTGTAGCGGGCTGTTCGGTTGCTTTCGTTCCAGGCAGTCTCAGGTTGGGTCTTGGCATCCATATTGATCCAGACAAAGCCCTTTTCATCAACATGGGTGTGGAGAGGGAACAGGCCGTTCTTGGATCGGTCAAATGCGGGGAGATCTTGGTACAGAGGAGCCTTGGCAAGCTGTCCGTTCATACCATAGGACCAGCCGTGGTACTTGCAAGACAGGACATTGTTCTGGCCATTATCCTTGACCACGACTGGGAAGGCTCGGTGACGGCAGATGTTGTGGAAACCCTTGATTGTGCCCTCAGCATTGCGGATGAGGAAAAAGTCGAAGCCAGCTTCAGCGTAGCGAACCCAGGAGCCAGTCTGCTCGAATCGCATCTTGTGGGTGAGCAGGATCCATTTCTTGGAGAAGATGGCGCGTCGTTCAAGTTCATAGATGTCGTCAGACTTGTACCATGTTGATGGAAGAGGTTGTGTGAGTGGTGCAGCAGCAGGTATAGCTCTTGAGATGAGGCTTTCCTTTTGTGGTTTGGATAGTGTCTTCTTGGCGACCAGCGCGATAGCCGCAGCTATGGCGAAGAAGATAAGAGCACCAAGAGTCAGCATGCTGGTGTCGAGATGTGAGATTCCTCGTGATGTAAAGGAAGTAACTTCTTGGTGGCTTTACCGACAAGTTCAATTGGGATTTCTTAGTGGGCACTGCAAACTATATATTGTTGTTCCCGTCGTCCATTTGGACTGGACAGCTGACCATTATCCTCATGCCAGACGCCACGCACCTTGAAACAACGATAAACCGACCAAAGATAGCGGACAACTGCAGAGTTTCCGGTCATGTGATCGGTGATAAGACGACCAGCTCTAGTTCCAACGACAAATAAAGGTAACTGGATTGGATACGCGCCAAGTGGACCATGGAGTTTGTTTCCGTTCTCGAACGGTTCTTTGCCGTCAACCCCGGGTCACATCGATATCCAATCTGCATATCCATCTCTCCCAGGTAGTAGCGACGCATCAGCTGGGTGAAGCCATCCGCGGTAGTTGTATCACTACTTCCTATCATGGCTCTAGGTTATCTTCCCCGCATCATCTATCTCCGCATTTCGCTTCACGAGATACCGGACTCTTGTGTCCGTGCCCGATGTTCGGTCCCCGGTATCGTGACGCAACCTTGATCGGCATCGGTAAATCCCAGCCGCTTGCGGGGTTTTGCTATCTGTCACCAACCACCTTCCTGTCGATCCTCAACGTGACCAGCGACATGGCATTTGGACTTTTTCTAGATTCTTGACGTGGCATTTTGTATTCTCGTCTCTTGTTCTGGTCTTGTTCTCGAAGTCTTGATCCAACAAATTGGAAGCTCGCTTAACGAACTGGCGAAGTCTAGGCCCTGCTTTTGACGAGACGAGCGGCGCCTTCGTGGTCCTGATATCCAACACAACCGGCAAGAAACCCTTATTGAATCGTTGATTAAGTTTGAGGCCCGGGCCGGTTTGGATTATCCACGTGCCGGCCACGTCGCCGAGTAGGATCTCATTGTCCGTTAACAGAACCGTTGGGCTACTATCAACGACTCGCTCTTACTTTCCACTCGGCAGCCACTTGGTTCAACTGCACCGCACCGCAGACTAAATATAAATAGAAAATGGCAGGAATCTACGTTGATTCCGTGGCACGGTTGCATAAGACATCTAGCGAACTGCTTAAATAATGAGGGGTCTAGATGTATACAAATGCCAATGTTTTTTGAGCCATGTCGTGTCATTTTCTGATTGACCTTTGTTGAAGTGCTCTAGACCTGTCTCTGACCCAATTGGCGACTAACGTGACTTACCAGGGAAGGGGAAGAAAGGCCAGATGCATGCTCAGTCTATTGACATGTCAATATAATCAAAAGTGTTCTAATTACTTCAATCTGACATGTAAACTCTTGGCTGTCTATTTCTAGCATAACCTGGTAATATATTTGACAAGCTTTGATACAGCCTCCTGTGCCCTATGACTGAGCTGCAATGTCGATGCATCGCTATGTTTAATTGTTTTATCAAATTATTTAAGACTCGGTTAGCTAACCGCTCCCTTATGTCTATCTCGAACTTTACACTCTGCAATAAATATCCTGTCGTTCAATTGAATCAGAAAGTTGCTTTGCTTCATCCCAATCACGGTAATCCTCACCATAGTCTACAATGGCTTCACTGCATTGTGGGCCCAGTAAAGGTTACGGGATAATTCAAGTGAGTCCGCCAATAAATATCTTATCCATCGTTCAAGTAATTGCGCAGATCAGTGGTCTGCCTTCCTACCTGGGGTATTTCGCTCTTTGAACTGCCCTATCTGGTAGAGACTAAGATGAGCGACTCGTTCTGGATTGATCTTCTAGGATCAGAGACATCTACAGACTACCATCCACTCAGGTCGAGAGAGACCGTCATGCCGATCGATTCCAAGGTTGAACCTTGCTTTCAGTACACGATTGTCTACAACAAAAAGACGGATCAAAGACAAGTCTAGAAAAGATTCACCGCCTTATGCAATGAGGATGTCCGCTAGTATAAATCTCACCAATGCATAAATCATCCCTACACCAAAGTAGCTCCATGTCCAGCGCAGTGGTGGTGGGGACAGGTTTAATTGCGAGCTGGCGAAATGGATCGCCGGCTTCCACAAGGGGACTAGTCTGGGACTTGATAGCCACTGTTCCAAATATAGCATAGCTGCAGGAACTTATCTTATCGATACGCGTTATCTCCACTGCCCATACCAAATCCCATACCCTATACCTTGATGTTTGTTTATTTTCTCTGTTTCTATCTGGTAAGGCAATATATTTTACCTCTATTTTACAGAAATCATATCGATACTCGATTTAGATAGTATCAAGTTATTATCTATCCAGATTTACCGTTTCTTAGTAAGTAGTAACAATTGTTCCATTGTTCCATTGAACACATTCATAATTGCTGCCATTCCTCACGATGCACAGAAGTGCTACCCTCACTTGTTGTTCAATACCCTCAATTGAAGTTAACCCAATTGGGAACTACTGGCTCACATACGACGTTACGGTGTAGATGATTCATGCCTCACAAGTAGCAGTCTCCTCCAGTTCAAATTAATCCCTCATAGCTAGTCCATATGTCGTATGTGAGCATGTAACAGCCCAACGTTCTCACTAGATTGTTGCAATGGAACCCAACTCAAATCTATGCGTTACAATTCAATCTTAGCAAACTTCCAAACATCAAGTCCGAGCCCAGCCTCGAGGTAACGGTAACATCATAGCCAAGAGTAAGGACACGAGCTCGCGCAGGAACACGGGACAGTTCCACATTCGGTACTAGGCTAGCTTCTCTCGGCGACCACGAAGTGACGTCTGGGGCCCGCTCTAGCTCCTGATTTTGTCTTTGTGTTCCCAGACAGGTTTGGCTCGGTGGTTTTTTGTTGAGCTTTCTCCATGGTCTGTGTTTCCTTCCATTGATGTTTTAGAAACAAGCGGAAATGAGCGCGCTGATGAGACAGAGCGGTGTCGAGAAGAACAGACTTGCAACAATGCACTAAGTTACTCTCAGATACTCAATCACTATTGCATTTCGTCTGATCCTGTGATTTAGTTGGTTTACTACTAAACTGTTTTGGCTTTACACTTCCCTTAGTTATGCTTCTTGTTCCTCTATGCACAATGTCGTCACTCATGTGTACTGTCCGATCATCCGGCCGAAAGGCATTTGCCAAGGTACAGAAAGCCAAGACGGAAGAGGTGAGCTGTCGCGGTGAGTTACTACTATGTACACCTTTGCCTTCTCACCCAAGGGAATCACATCAAGTTGTCATTGTCTATACGGGTATAGCGGGGCTAAAAGGGACGGATAAAGCCCACGAGTGGCGCCGAGAACGAGGTCAGACAAGTTTATCCACAGCATAGCCCAGTTTTTATCTAATTATAACCCGACCGCCTCGTCAATACGAGCTAAGCATAATATTAAAAACCGAACCCATGCAATAATGAACAGCACAATGCACGTGCATTCGGTTGATCCGGCAGTTAGACACATACAATTTCATCAATAACCTGCTAAAACACAATCCCATTCTTGGTTTAGTACCCCCGCAAAAAATCACGAGGTTGAATTTCTCCGGACAAGACGATGGATCGTGCCTCGTATCGGCCATATTATGGCACAGCTAGTGGGCACACTAAGACTCGTATCTCGTCAGCGTCCAGCTACCAGCCTTGTCAGGCAAGCATTCATCTTCACTGATAAAAGGCATCTCTTGTCCGGCTGTTTCCAATTCCAATCATCTCATCTCATCTCATCTAATCACACTCTCACTCTCAACTCTCTCAACCAACAAACAACTCTCTTCCTCAAACTCAACACCAAAACCAACCATCACCATGAAGTTCTCTGCCCTCGCCGCCGCCGCCGCCGTCTTCGGCTCTGCTGCCGCTGCCAACAAGGCTGTCGTCATCAACGACTGTGACACTGCCATCTATGTCCAGTCCGTTCCCTTCAACGGCGGCGCTCCCGGCCCCTTGACCACCCTCAAGCCTGGCCAGCGATTCTCTGAGGACCTCCGCACCTCTGGCTCTACCATCAAGATTGCCGACACCCGAACTCTCAACAAGCCTCTCTTCTTCGGCTACTCCTCCGACGCCAACAACGTCTACTACGAGCTCAACACTCAGTACGGCAACCCCTTCGCCAGCCAGCACAACATCCTCAACCCTGGTGATGGCTGCCAGAAGTTCGACTGCAAGGCTGGTGACGCCAAGTGCTACAGCACCCCCAGCAGCAAGAAGAACTACAGCTGCCCTAACCCCGTCACCCTCTACGCCAAGATCTGCGCCAAGTAAACGCCTGGCCAACAAAAGTCGATGCTCTTTACGAAGCATAGTTAATGACTGGTTCTTTATAATTTCGATATTCAGTATATATATAATTAGACAACATCAAAGTTTACCGACAAGGTAGCTTTTTGTACATTGCAATACAAGCACATACATTTCTCTTCACAACCCACTGGTCTCAGTTTACATATCATATTGTGAAATGGCTATAGACGTGCTCGATTTAAGTAAATGAATATTGTGTATTAATATCGGCACTTCTGTGCTTGAAAGACGCACCGCGAGGTACAAAGAAAACATTAAATCTGAGATTAGTCTGACGCCTCTTGCAGCCTCAGTCACTCATACCAGACCTTTTGCTGTCCCTTGCTCTTAATCACAGACACCCGCTTACCATTTGGAAACACAACAAGAGCATTCGGAGCATGGTTTACAGTAGACTCTAAAAGCAGTGGCTCTATGAGTTGACCTTCTCTCCATTCGAGCGAAACCAGCCAGCCTCCCATAACTCTGATGTTGCTCAGCTTTCCGTTAATCCATGACAAAGGCAAACTTGGCAACAGATATATCATGACGACTTGACTTGACAGTTCGTCAGGTCTGAGGTTGGACTGTATCAAGCACTCTGTCACACCAGCACAACCCCCAAAATTGCCGTCTATCTGGAATGGCGGATGGTTGTCCAACATATTTGGCAAGGTTGAAGTCTTTAACAACAGATCCATGTGCTCATCGCATTTGAGCGGTTCTCTCAAGCGTGCGTAGAGGTTTAGCAGCCACGCTCTACTCCAGCCCGTGTGCCCTCCTCCATGTTCTGCTCTTCTGGCAAGAGTCTTTCTTGCAGCTTCGACCAACGCTGGCGAAGAATCTAAGCTGATAAAGTCGTCAGGGTAGAGGCCAAAGAGATGAGATACATGGCGGTGCCCGGGCTCTGCTTCTCTATGGTCCTTTAGGCCCCATTCTTGTATCAGGCCACTCTTGTTGATACGAAAGGGCGGTAGTTTGCCGAGGGTAGCCATGACATCTTTCTGGAGAGGATGTTCTTTGTTGAGAATACTCGTGCTCCAGATGAAACTTTCCAGAGCAATTCGTACAATTGTCATATCCATGACAGACCCTTCACAGAACGTCCCAGTTTCTCCCGACTCGGAAATAAAACTGTTTTCCGGAGACAAGGATGGGCTTGTAACCAGATATTTTCCGCATGCCGATGGAATCAAGAAATCAAGAAGAAACTGAATGCATCCTTCAAGCAACGGAGCGATACGGATATGAAGCATATGATCGTACTGATATATCAACATCTTGACCACGTCGATACAGAGCCAGACCCCACCAAGAGGCCAGAGAGTTGCAGGCATCCAGCGATCCTGAGGGTCGGTATCTGCCCAGATATCTGTGTTGTGATGCGCGCACCAGCCTTTGCAGTTATACATCATCTTGGCTGTCCTCTTGCCCTTCTCAGCCATTCGCTCGATGTGGTCGATTAGTGGGATTGCGCACTCGATGAGGTTGCAAGGTGCAGCTGGCCAGTAGTTCATTTGGAGGTTGATATTGATTGTAAACTTGGATCCCCATGGTGGCGCAAACGATGGATTCCATATGCCTTGCAACGTTGCAGGAAGAGCCTTTGCTGACTTGCGACTTGATGAGATGAGCAGGTATCGACCGTAATTATGGTACAGCGCTACCAAGCCTGGATCTCTGTTGCTTTGTATCCTTTCATCGGTTGGAACATGGCTTGCGTCTGGCCACATGCGAAGTGCAGTTTTACCGAAGAGTCTGCCATAGTCCTGACGATGACGACTGACTAGAGTTTCCCAAGGTTCTCGAAGAGCTGAGTTGACGTCTCTGAGTGCAGAGGCATCCGGGTTATAAGATCGATAAGTTGTATGCGCACCAATAGCGATGATGCATTCCTCTGCGTTGACGATCAGACAGTTCCCCACTACCTTGACAGTTCCATTCATGGACTTGCATGAGACACCAAGAGCGAGAGCCAGTCGATTACTGTTCTTTCCACCTGGCGTCGCCTGAAGGATGATGTGATTGTCCTGTGCACGGATGCTGTCCAGATACTCATTGGTTTCCCCTTCAACCTCACTCTGTCGGTTTAAACGCACAACAAATCGTGTGGGTGCTGACGCTTGGAATCTGAATGCCAAGACATTATTCGGGAAACTTGCGATCACATCGCGACGGTAAGAAACTCCTTCACAGTCATACTTTGTCATGCTTTGAGAAGTGGCCAAGTCGAGGTGGCGTTTATAATCGCTGACATTCCTCTCATCATGACCAAACTCAATCGTGCACTGGCCCAACGGTTCATAGTGTCTCATGCTAGTTGGCGTTGCAAAGAATGCCTCTCGTGCAAGAGTTTCAGCATCTTTGTGCTTCTCATCTCGGATGAGCTGTCTCAAGTTTGCCAAATTACTGTAAGCGTCCCGAGGTGTCCTGTCCTGTGGACCACCGTACCAAACGGAGTCTTCATTGAGCTGCAGTAGTTCGGTGGATGTTCTTCCATAAATCATTGCCCCCAGCCGGCCATTTCCAATTGGAAGGGCCTCGGACCATGACGATGCGGGGGCAGCGTAGTGAAGGAGAAGGCTCTCGTCTGTGCTGGCTTTCTCAGACTCGTCATCCATTGTAGCTGACTAGACGTTGATTCGGGACGTGTCAATGCAGCTTAGCATATGGCTGAATGACTCAAAGTCATATGGGACTGTTTGACTCGAGACTGGTTGGTCAATTGGACTAATGATGATGATGTGATAAAATGGCTCAAGTACAGAAATCTCGGGCCCACGAAGTTAGCTCGTCTAATTTTCCCTGGTTCAGATGAATGAATTAGACCCAGTATGAGGTCATGTAGTCAGCGGAATTGCTCATTAAGGTTGGCAGGGTTCCCCACTTCCCCAGACTTTTATGACATTAGTGTTTAAGGACAATGTGGGTTCAAGCAAGTAACTGGTTCATTTATTCCTAATTAAGCATTAGATATTCATATCACAAGTGACCCTGGCTTTCAGCAGAGTGCAGTGCAGTAGCATCTTGAGCAACAAGTCTCCACTGTTTCTTAATCGACATTGGAGTCAGATAAACAGTCGATAGAATCTAAGCATAGACCCTCAACTGGGTATATATTCCGGTGACAGCCCGTTTATCTGACTAGAGAGCCCTTTGATCCGTGGAGAGGAATATATCAAAAGTTATACACTACCCTAAACATGATGCAATTTAAAGGCCAGTGGGGGTTTCAAGGAAGGGATCAACTTGATCGTGCAAAGCAACATGTAAAACAATGACAGTTGTCACTGGCAATCTTTTTTAACAGCCAAATCGCATATGGTATATGTTTACTAACTTGTGATCTGAATATGAACTATTGCTAGCTTAGAAAACAGTTTGGAGGTTGCAAGTAAATGGTGAGAATTAATAGTAGTATCATAAGAACAATAAGTGACCAGTTACAACAACCGGACCTGGTCTTGAGTTCCCAATTTCGGAGATTCATAAGGTTCCTCAATATATATAACGAAATGTTGTTGCATATACTGATCTGTTTATATCAGAGTTGGTTCAATGCCAAGAGTGTAATTGGTAGTGGCAACAACGAGAGTCTAGGATGACTACCTATCGGGGCTTTTTGTCAATTGTGGCGCATAGAGCATTCCAGGACCCGGAGAGTTTTAATTGTTTTAAAACTTTATGAGTAAAAGACAATTGATTACGGGCGTAATGCAAGTAAAGGAATGAGAGAAGAGAGATCTTGATGGAACGGTGGCGTTTGGTGGCGGGATTTAGCAGAGATTCACAATCTCGTCTCTGCAACCGGGCCGCATCCGTAAACTTGGTAGTCCAATCACAGAGTGCAACATCATGCTGCTTCAGATCACTTGGTCTGTGAATTATGGTTCATAGAAACGTGATATCATGAATCATTTACTGTAAAAAGAAAGAATCCGACCTGTCATCACTTCTGAGAACTCATTCTTGGGAATTCCAAGCCTACCTCCCTTGCTTCTTGTTGTGCGGCTGGCTTTATTGTTGTCAGTAATTAATACCGATATGTCTGTAGACTGGTATGGATTCATCATAGCGTGAACTTAGAGCCCATTTTCGGCTAAGCAACAGGGTGTGTGCCGTGCCACTGGATCTCTGCCGCTTGATAGGCATTCATGTTTTTGACACAACGGGTGCCCAGCACATTACTCCCTTTAACTTCGTCCATGTCCCTAACTCAAACGACAGTACGAGGTTAGACAGAAAGAGCTTCCATCACCAGTATCTCCAATACCAACAAGAACTATGGAGCATGATACCGCATTAATAGTATGCTTCTATTCTCCTACGCCCAACCCCGATATGAAGCTGACCACTTTGGTAGATCGTCCAAGGAATACTTGTCATCCTCGCTCTATGTGTTGTTATCCTTCGATGCTGGACGCGCATTTGCTTTGAAAGAAGAACGCTTACTGTGCCTGATTATTTTGCCTGGATAGGATGGTTATTTGCTGTGGGATGGTTTGTGTCGTCGGCAATTGCTACCGATATAGTAGACAACAATCCAGTCACAGACGAAGAAGGCTTGGTGCACGATGTCAGATATCTCAAGGTACGTGAAAATCACTGAATGTCTCAACACGACAATGACGAGCTGATACTGAGAACCCCAGACCGTCTTCATTGCCGAGTATTGCTTTGATATTGGAATATACTGGCCTAAACTCTCAATCACTGCCTTTTACTGGCGTCTCATACCTGATATCTTCCGACCTCTAAGGATAGCATTGTATGTAATTACGACATACTTGGTCTGTTGTATGATAGGTGCGTTCCTTTTGAACACACTGATTGCAGGCAACATATCAAACAATTGGTAAGGATCAACGTGACATATTTATTGTTTAGCTTGCTAACTAGATAAACCACCAGGTCAATTGAGAATCAGTTACTTTCAGCATGGAACGCCTTTCCAAATTTCATTACACAGTGGTGTATGAACTTCTCCACAGATCTACTCCGTAAGTCTAGTGAGCCCCCTCAGACATTGCACTATCTAATAGCTTCAGTCTTTTGTTTCCCATTCTTCATTCTTCCTCAATTAATGCTTCGTAAAGAACAGAAGCTCGGCCTGATTGGAGTCTTTTCTCTGGGTGCAATTACGATAACTGTCAACCTCACGCGTTTCATCATCAACAACGTAGCCAGCTTTCAACTTGACGATGCTTCTGGCAATACGCTATGTACAGCTGAGATGACAACAGCGGTGATTGTTGTTTGCCTTCCAGGCCTGAAGAAATTTGTCAAGCGCTCAAAATTACCTACAACAACGGATCGATCATACCAATCTGGTACGGGGCTTTCAACTGGGAGTCATGCGCCACTCAAGTCACAGCAAATCACGCAGAGCTATGCAGAGTGGGGTGTGAAGGACAGTGAGATTGAGTTAGTTCCCGAAGGCGAGGAATATCTGCGTATGCCTGATCTGGTCTTCTTGAAGGGCCAAGACCCATAGTGGATAATTCGAAGTCAGGACGAGCAGGGTCTATTCCGTGATAGTAAATCACAGAGTCATCAATAATGTTTATTTGGTTATCATCAGATTCATGTTGGCATAAATATTGCAATTTGCGAATCAAGATCGTGTCGCTGAACACTTCAAGCAACCTTGGTAATCTTGAAACCACCAGGAAATCGTGTCTGGAAAACGCCTTCTGGATCGTACTTCTTGGCCACCTTTCGAATAAACTCAACATTCTCCGATCCATAAGTTGAGAGAGGGTCCTGGGTAAAGTCGGCGTAATTGAGGTACTCCCACTCCACAGCGGCATCTTCATCAACACTGTACTGCTTCATTGCTTGGCGGAACTTTACCATACGCTCACGCGCAAGTTTCTCTTGCTCAACGCCGTTTATCATGTGCTGCACCTGGAACATAACAGCATTATCCTTTTCGCGATCGAGGCCGACGACATTACCGCCTCTCTCAAGCGAGTGCTTAGAGAAGACAGTGGGCATGGCCTGGAAAATGGCGTGGCAGATAAAGTCTCCATCTGGAGACTGGGCTTTCCAGTCACTGACAAATTGCTTATGGAGTTCAAGAGCCTTATTGTACATGGAAAGCTTGTTCTTGAAGGTGATGGCGAACCAGACATTTCTGACTTGGGTTAGTACCTCTCCCTAGCCACAGGGCGACAACTACTCACCGGTATCCAGCCACGAGTTCGAGCTCAACTGTCATGTTGCGATGGGTGTCCTTGCGCAGATTGGAAGTTTCGTATGGGATCTTCCAAAAAGCATCAAGGGCCTTGGGCGCGACAGCACCAGTTGTATCCTCATACGAGACCGTGATGCCAATTTTTCCAGCTTGAGGAGTATAGCTCCAAAAGGGAATAACAGATCCATCTTGGTAACCCTCGATGTTGTCAGTCCAGTTTTTATAAGCTTCGACGTGGGCATCTGTGGTTTCGGTCGTGTACGTGACGAGGCCACCCCAAAGGAGAGGAGCGTCGAAGGCCTGTAAATCGAAGCGGGTGACGATGCCGAAGTTGGTTGATCCACCTTTGAGAGCTTTCCAAAGATCGGCGTTTTCGGTCTTGTTGGCATTGACGATGCGTCTAGGCGAGTGTCAGTTGGGAACGTTATGGACAACACATGCAATGCTTACCCGTCACCAAGGACAACCTCAAAGTTGACGACTTGGTCACATCCGAAACCATGACGGGCAGTATAAAAAGTGTTGCCACCGCCTGTTAAGAAACCGGCAACGCCGACAGTTGAGGTGCGACCACCGGCAGCAGTGACACCGAAAGGCTCGAGAGCTTCATAAACATCCCGCCAGATTGATCCAGCTTGAACATGAGCAACCTTTGTCTCCTGAGTATACGTGGTCTTGTTCATTAATCCTATACGCGGTCAGATGTTGTTATAAGTAAACAAGAGAAATATACATACCTAGATCGATGGTAACGCCATCATTAACTGCAGAAAATTAGACACAGTCAAGTTAGACAAGTTCAAAGGGGCGCAACATACTATTGTTCGCTCCCCAGACGGTGTGGCCGCCACTGCGCACGGCCAGATTGCAGGTGGTGTCAGGCACTAAAGTCTTGATAATGGTTGAGACATCCTCAGTACTCTCGGGCTGAACGATACAGTAAGGGTGTAACTGTGACGATATAGAGAAATAAGAGTCCGTGCGAGTCTTGTATCCGTCACTGCTGGGAGAGTAAACGTGTTTCAAGCCTGCAGCTTCAAGTAAAGCACACTGAACGAGGGATGATTAGGCATTAAGTTCCAATTCAAAACCTGACGCGTGTGGCTTACACAGTTGTCTTGCTGCATGGCGGCAATCTCTGTAGCTGAGACGAGGAGCGTTGCAGCCCAACCCAAAACTGATGGAGTACTCGACCTCATATTAACATGGGACGGACGGTATGATCTGATGGTGGTAACGGCAAGAGAGGAAATGATCTGGAGAAAGGAGAAAAGAGCCTGTGCGGAGGGCTTTCTTCTTTTGTGATTGCTCCCTCAGACCGTTTGGTGGACTTTTGAGCCCAGAACCTTGTCGGTTATGAGAAAGGGGAAGGAAAATGGCGCAAAGAAAAGCTCGGTTCTATGCATATTAAGTTATCACGTCACATTTTGACAGGGCATTGTAGTGATATAAACGGATATTCGTAATGATCTAGTTATGCATGCTTGTTCATCCCGGTCCGCGAGTTGTAGATCCCTACCTCTACGGTAGTGCAGCTCCTGGGGCTGAGTCTGTAGTGTGTTCTTGGAAGACGCGCCAGTACTGCGAGGGTTGAGTAAACAAACTGGTTCATGATTGCGCTTACAAGTAGTCCTGATCAAGCCACCGTCTTACAACTCGTTGAAGAACGAAGCAGGAAGAACTTTTTGTCACTTATTACAAATAATTTCAAGGTAACCTTGGCTTTCAAGGTTCTGACTTGTGGTTCGCAGGCTCGGTTTACCCGCCAACAAAGTTTGCAAGGGTCCTGTACTCAAACAGGGGGAAACCAACAGAACGGCTCTGGATGCTGCAATGCATGAAGTATTTCTACATGAGATATCGGTGTTCTCAGAGCAAAATATCTAGAACTACATCATAGCATCAAGATCAATAAACGATATCATGATTAAATCGATACATGATATAATTCCAATTAAGCTTAAATATAAAACAAACGGTTTGCGCTAATATGGATATCAATGTTATCTCAATCGCTTTAGTAATGATTCCAACCCTTGTTATTTCTGTATCGGCAGTTGCGATTGGCAAACCCTATGTAGAAGAGCTGACGGCAATCTCTGGAGGCCAAACTACAATCCCTGTCACTATCCCCTACGCTGCCATGTACTTTGTAGTAATGGATTCTCTGTCATCTCCACAAGAACTCCACGTTTCCTCTTCTCTCTTTGGTCTTGTTGGTCTCTTGCATATCAGATCCAGAGCAGGTAAAGTTGCATTGAAAGACGGGTCGGGCGGCTTGTGAACTCAAACTTAATATCCGTACCCTGTTGAATATTTTCCGTTCTCCGTTCTCCGTTCTCTCTTCTCCTGACACGTCGACTAGGATACACAACATAACAAATAGATTCCATGGTCCCCCTTGTTATATTCGAAGTTTATACTAGCATAGCCTATTGTATGTAAAGCCTTGCTGCCCTTTGTGACCGAAGGTCTAGAATATCTTTGTTGTTTTGTTTTTCTTTCTCATGTTGTTTCGTGATAACAAGTAGCCTTGATGGCAGTTTGACAACCGAATACCAGCCTTTCTTATCCCCGAACCCCGACCAGACCATTCTTTCTAATGTCGTTCCCCGTTGTAAATGGCGTCGAGGTAGCAGTTCCACCACCTGCTGGGTACCAGGTCGATTTTAGCAACCCCGAGACGGATGGGTCGATGGTTAGGAATGCCTATTGGATCTTCGGAATGGAGTTTGCGTTTGCGACGGCCTTTTTGGGGCAGCGCATGTATACTAATGGTGTGATCTTGCGCAAGTTTATGATTGATGATTGTAAGTTAGTCATGTCCATACTGTCTGGAATACAAACTAACGTGGGTTGCAGATCTGATCCTTTTCGCATGGGTAGGCTGGATGAAGTATGCATCTAAGAACGTCTGCTAACTGTCTGATTAGATCCTTTCAATAGCCGCTCAATCATTTCTTCTTGATGCGTATCGACGGAAGCTTCTTGGTGTCCATGCCTGGGAAATGCCTGTTGACAGCAACACTGAATCTGCTCTGGTATGACTTTAGCCCTTGAGACCAGGAGATCAACAGCCTGACTAACAGTCTACAGCTTGTTATGTGTACAACTCTGACATATATTCCTACGACCATTCTATCGAAACTAACGCTTTGCTTCTTCTACTATCGCCTCTCGCCAGCAAGGTGGTATCAATACTCGGTCTACGTTACGGGAATCATCTGCACAACGAGTCTAGTCGGCATTTGGTTCAGCGTTCTCTTCGCCTGTAAACCCATTGCGGCGGGTTGGGACGTGAGACTATCTGTCAATGCTACTTGTATCAACCGTCCTCCCATTTACATAACGCAAGCTGCCTTTGGCTGCATCACGGACGTTATGCTTCTGATATTACCTATTCCAACTGTCGTCGGGCTGCAAATGTCTACGCGACAGAAGCTCGGAGTACTTGGCTTATTTGCCATTGGTTCAATCACCCTCATCACATCCGTCGTTCGATTGGTCTTACTACTGCCAAGTTTATCGAACCCAGACCAGAGTTGGTCCTTGGCAGAAGGTTGCCTGTGGGTGTAAGTTACTCTCTCCGACCTATACTACAATAACTGACTGAGATATTGTAGCATCATCGAAGCCAATCTATTGATCATGTGCGGTTCCCTCCCCACTCTTCGGGTTTTCCTCAAAAACGTCGCACCTCGGGTTCTCGGCGACAAAAGCCAAAGTAAACCAAGCGAACAAAATAGCGCCAGTGCAAGCTTTGGGCTACGAACGTTTGGTGGTTCAAATGGACCGCGGCGAAAGTTTGATACCCTGGTGGAACTGGAGCACGATATGCATTTCAACAGGACCACCTTGAGCCCTGAAGGGATGGGCAAAACGGACGTGAAAGTCTTGAGCGGGCAGTCAAATGAGTCACTGATGAATCACGGTCCAACTGGGGATAATAATAGTGAGGATGGGATATTACAGACGCGCACGACAACAGTTCGGTATGACTATCCATAGTTTGGATTCAGACGTATAATTGCTCTCATCCACAGATCGGTTGGAAGACAGGATATTATTTAATTTTGATACAAATTTTAACACATCTGTGTTTCTGAGACATCGATGAGCAAGTAAAGCTAATGTAGAGAGACAATAGTGCGTACGTGTTAGACACTCTTTGACCAAGAATGCTACTTGTCCAATTCTCCACGGATCATCTTATCTATCTTTGCTTCTTACTACGCACTTAATCCAACGGTAGCCATGCGACCTAATTCGTGATGATTCAACTCTGACCATACCAAATTACATTGTAGAATATTATTGGAGTCGCCTAGTATCAGAGACCAACAAGTAATCATGTTTCAAAGACGTCTAGACTGCACTACCTTATTCAACTCTGCGCAAATATTATATCTGTACTTGCCAACCGATATCCGGTCCCTTCTAGAATTAGTTACAAAGGTAAATATGAGCTTGATGCGAAGCTTGCCCATATTGCAAAGCTTCACAGCATCTTACGATACTTGAATGGGTCCGTTGGGAAATACAGTGACGACCTGGTAATTATCGCAGATGGTCATGATGTGCTGGCCGAACTACCTGCCGAGGTTTTAATTGACCGATACTTCGAAATCATGAAACGCCATGACCGTGTTCTTGCTGATCGGTTCGGCCTTTCCATTGCCCAGGCTCATGAACAAGATCTCCGCAAAACTCTTCTTTGGGATGCAGACAAGTATTGCTTTCCGAGAGAACGCGACGAGCCACAGTGCTGGGCTGTTCCAGAGTCGTTCCTCTCCCACAATGTCTACGGCAAATACACCCAGGACCGTAGCATGCGCTATGCTGATCCCAGATATCTCAACTCTGGTACTGTTATTGGACCTTTGGGTGATTTACGCGACTGCGTTGATGCGGCACTGACCTTGATTGAGGGCACATAGAATGTCACGTTTAATCATCGGAACTCGGATCAATTTTACCTGGGCAAATTATATGCCCGTCAGGAAGTCAATCACACTATGGTCATCACTGGCGGTAGAATCCCAAACCTCAAGGGCACGCGAAAGCTTCCGAAATTCAGTGAATTTGGTACCGAACAAACGGACTATCACATGGCTGTCGATCATGAATAAGCCTTCACTTGCACTCAATGCGCCAATGTGGACTGGATGCGCAACATTACGTTTGACCGCCCTGTACACCGCAGTGTAGTGAAAGGCAACAGCTCAAAGAAGAAACACCCATTCAAGCCTTTCACCATTCAAATGCCTGGTCTTGTCGCAAATGCTTTGACCAAGCTATACGATGCTATAGATCATGAGCAGCCCACTGAGGAATGGATCAAAAGTGTAAAGCTGGGCACTAGTATCGCTACTGGGCATATTTATCCATTCTACCATGGGACCTGCAGAAAGAGCAACTTTATGAGTAGATGTATGGATCTCTGGCTGTATCCAGTGTCCAGAAGACTGCTGGAAGCTGCTTCAACAGCACTTGAGGCCAAGGAGCTTTTGACGGGTGACATGGTTGATGGACGATACTGGATATCTTCTCAGCATTATCCTGATGACGAGGAAGGGCTGCAAGGTCTTGGGGGTATATACACAGACTCTGGAGATAACAAGGAACGGTTCATTCCTCTTACTGAGTTCTGTGCTGGGTACTTAGAAGAGCTAGTATTTAAAATACCTCTCGTGAATACAGACTGATTGTTCTTCAGCTTTAAAGTGAGTCCTTCTTATCAGTAAGTGCACTGCCGTCCTGGAGAGGATTGTGACTAATTTATGCCCTTCACTATAGCTTTAATTCACATTTTCATTAAAATAGGTATAGGTTGCAGCAATTCTTATAGACTTGCCGAAAGCTCCAAAAACCGTGAATCTATCAATCTGAATACTGACCCTCCCAGGCAAAGCCCCTTGGTCCTTCTCCTGTACCTACACCTCCAGGTTCTAGCCAATCATTTATAGCCTTGGAAGCAGCCTTGGAATCAAAGGAATGCGGCCACCCATAGTCACGGTAAACCTGCCTTATATACTGTACATCAAGGTCTGTTCGCCATTCCACCGATTGACTATTCACCTCCTCCTCTGAAATCCTCTCATGGCGCTCTGGGACATTCTCCGCCTCAATCGTAACCTTGTCCTTTCCAGGAATTAGCTGCAATCTTTCGTATTGATCCTTGAGCTTTGCAAAGAATTCTTCAACTGGGACAGAAGACAGTGTATCCGCTTTCAACATGTCCTCGATTATTTCACAATCGTTGACAAGAAGCCATAGTCCGCGACCGTAGCTTTCATAGCCTTCAGCAATGCAGATAACATCGCCAGGATCCTGCTCACTTTCCGATGACCAGAATTCCATGAAATCGTAGATCTCTCTGTGCTTCTCGAAATCGTCGGCGGTCCAAGTGGTAAGGTCCCATAGTTTAGATTTATAGTGGATATGAGATTTGCCTTTGCTGTTGAAGTAAGGTAGATGGCGCAAAACCTCGACAGCGTAGTCGGACTTTGTACCTCCACAAGATTCTGTTGTAATACCTGGCCATCCAGTGGGTGGGGGAATCTTGAGCTCAGATTTGTCGTAGTTTAGGGTTGCCATGAACGAGTAAAAGTCGACAAACAAAGCCCCGAGTTCTTGGGGTGTCAATCGTGGGTCGCCGGAATTTTCATCTGAGTCATAGGATCCATCATCCGATGAGGGTGGCGATGGTAAGCTACCATGATCACACATGTTGGAGGGAGTTTTTGAGTACGAAAAGTGTGGAAGGATAAGAGTACGGCAGTAGCTAAGGAAAGAGGTATTTACACCTAGGTAGCGACGAACCCTCTCGCCTCCTCTTCTTCAAGCAACTTCTTGTGGAATTCGCCGAGTCGCTTATTAGGCAGACAATGACGGACCAGAAACAAGTCTAACTTACAGGGTTCATTTACAGGGGGTAAGAGTAACGAACAAAACCAACAACCAGAAACCTGCAACGGAGTGGTGCATTTATTTACGTACGGTGCGTGCGCGGAAGTACATAATTACTGGCTGGTCTATGAATTATGCATAATGAAGATCCATTCGATGCCGCCATTTACCTTATCCATGTCCAATTGCCTACTGCCAACTAGCTACAGTCACATTGTCCAGACATTCAGCTTTGCATAACTGGGGCTAGGAGTAGACTCATTAAGCCCGACCTATCCGGCTGTCGACGTTTCCCCGCCGCATGCTCAGCACTTTCAAGATCCCTCTCGGCCCCTCCCCCACAACATCACCATACATCATTCCGGCTAGAGCATAGCATCAGATACCATGCCTGCACTCCGCCCTGTCACAGACGTAAGCTCCAAATGAATCATTAACTCCAATGTGGGGATAGCACCTTTGTTGGCACCTTACATTAGTATATGATATTAATCTGATATTCTATTCACTACTATATAAGCAACATCTTAGTTATAAGAGACAGTTCTACAAAGTATCATTTTTCATAACATTTGTCTCTACCTCAAGACTATATTCCCATTCTCAATTAGCTATTAAAATTTTTAACCCTGCAGCAATGTCGTCCCCAGCTCACATCCTTCCCCTAGGTATTGGACCTGCTGAGCATCGCCAATTCTTCGATGAGCTTGCGGAAATCGTGGGAGATGAAAACATCTCCCGTGACGCATCAACAGGCGCTTTAATTGGGCCTCATCAGCAGCATAGCTACGGCGACCCATACGCAGTAGTCAGTGAAGATCAGCACATGCCCAGTGGCGCCGTTCGGCCAGCGTCTGTAGAGGATGTACAGCAGATTCTACGACTCGCAAATAGATTCGGTATGCCTCTGTGGACTATATCCCGAGGTAGGAACCTTGGCTATGGCGGCTCGTCACCTGCTGTGCCAGGAAGTGTGGTTCTCGACTTGCATCGAATGAACCGCGTTATCGAAGTCAGCGAGGCAGATGGATATGCTATTGTCGAACCGGGCGTCTCTTTCTTTGACCTCTACGAAGAGATCAAACGTCGGGATCTCGCTCTATGGCCGTCTTGTGCCGCGATCGGATGGGGGTCTGTCTTGGGCAACACGCTGGAACACGGTTTCGGCTACACTCCTGATGGCGTGCACACAGAGGCGCAGTGCGGCATGGAGGTCGTTCTTCCCAGCGGTGAGCTATTGCGAACTGGAATGGGTGCGATGAATGACAGTCGGCTGTTCCCTCTTTATAAACCGTAAGTTCCGCAATCTGGTATCGCCTCCCTACAACCGTGCTGATTCCCTTCTAGCGGGTTCGGGCCGAGCGTAGATGGCCTTTTCTACCAGTCAAATTTGGGTGAGTATTTCCCTTCCCAGTTGAAAGCATGTAGCCGGGATGACAATATTAAATCTTTAATCAGGTGTGGTGACTAAACTCGGCATTCATATCACCCCGGCTCCCGAGGCATACACCGCTTGTGAGCTGAGCGTGCCAAAGGAAGAAGATCTCACACAGCTTGTAGAGCTTCTAGCCAACCTACAGAGGCGGGGGGTCGTTACCAACCATCCCTCCATTTCCAATGTTTTTCGTCAGGCTATCCTGTGCGAGGATGAAGCCTGTAAAGCAACCCTGGCACCGCATTTCGGCCCTAACAAGAAGGTTCCAGAGAGCGTTCTGAACGAGTTGAAATTGAGGTATGGCTGGGGATCGTGGAGGGCAGAGTTCGGTATCCAAGGTGATGCATTTGTGGTGCCAGCTTTGGTCAGTTCACTGCGTCGCGCCATTACAAAGATTCCTGGCGCTCAGCTCCAAGTGAGGCACTTTGGCGGTCGCTCAGGCAAGTTTCTTCGAGCAGAAGAAGTGGAAACCAAAGGAATCCCCCATAATGGCGTTCCGACGTTGGAGTCACTATCCCTGATGGACTACCGCCTCGCACCTGGAAGTGGACACACAGACTTTGCCCCAATCATCCCTACCTCGGGTTCGGCATTGCTCGAATGGTATATGGCAGCCAAAGAGATGGTCTCTGAAGCAAAGTTCGACTTCTTCGCCGATTTCCACGCTTACTCTCGATATATCATTCCGATCGTTTTGGTAGTATATGCTCCTGAGGAGAAGGACCGGGTACATGAACTCTGCCAGAAGCTAATCGACGATGCTGTCCGTCGCGGACTAACTACATATCGAACTCACGTTGAGTACATGGATCAGATCAGAAGTCACTTCTCATTCAACGGGCATGCCCTTGCAAAGCTTGTTGATAGCTTCAAGACCGCCTTAGATCCCAACAATATTCTATCGCCTGGAAAGTCGGGAATTAAGGGACCTAGGTAGAAGTCTCTATAGTAATAGTATATACTGCTTTCACTTCTACAATTATTATCAAGAGATCTGTGATGTTACTGCCGTAATACCTGTTAACGCACTACTGTATTACTACTAGTATCTTAGTTCATTTTATGTAGCATTTTTTATTTCCAGCAGACATAATATCCAAGATTTATATCAAGTGGAGTACTGTTGAATTTCTGCTATACTATGGTTAGGAGCATCAATTTCTTTCACTAAGAAGGATAACTCGCCAACCCATATTGAGTAGAGGGTAGACAGCACATAAAAGAGAGTCTTAAGGTTCGAGTAGTGAGCCATGAACAAAAACTCAAGTCTGTAATGATAACCCTCATGCTTGTATTGGTGGGTTTACTACCTATACCACAATACTGACTAACTAGAAGAGCTTGTCTACTGTACCTAGGCTTGGTACAGTCACCCTAGAGCGTGTCTCGTTCTCAATCGCCTCCGTAGCTGGTCCTACATCCAAGCTTCGAGGCGGGATTGGCATGTCATCGTGCATGCACCAAATCATCTTCTTCGGCTCGCCCAGCAGCTTCGACAGCTTCACCGCAAACTGTGCTGCTGATCCATCAAACGGTCTCCCATTCAAGTTCCCCCGCCCAGCAATCGCCTGGATGAGTACGTCTGGCTGTGGCTGAACTGTCTTGAGTATTCCATCATACGCACCCAGATGCCCATTCCACATCAGAGTTTTGCCCTCTCCGAACAGAAAGTTGTACATCAGCTGCCCTCCGTCAAAGGGAGACATGCATTTACTTGCTGGGCCACTGATCCAGTCTGCGAAAGAGCGCATTCCCTCGTCCATGGCTTCACGCGGCATGTGGTCGGCTATCTTGAGAAGGCCATGTTTCATCATGAATGTGATATCAAGTGAGCAGGCATACTGGCTTGCTCCCCCAATATACTCCTTGCCTGTATCCATGATCTCTGGCAAGTCGGCAGGTGAGCTACCTGGCAACAGGCAGTGCAGTGAAGGCCACACTTGAACGGAAGCAACTGCCAACTTATTGTCTGGACGAGCAGGTGCTCCTGGCGGCCCATGAGCGACGTCAATATCTCCACGAGCCGCGGCTTGACGACACTCTGTAGTGAAAAGAGGAATACGCTCGCCACCAGCTACCGGAATCAACTGGTCCTCGGGCACTCCAGCTGACCGAAGGATGTTGATGGCTTCACCGTTGGCGATAACGTGCGCCCCAGTTTTGATTGCTATCTTGTCAGCGCCGGGGAGGCTGTTTGAGAGACAGATCGTGAGTCGACTTTGTGTGTGAAGTAAATTTGTAGATGCTGGTGCGGCACTTACTGGTCAAAATGTGCGTGGGAAATGAAAATGTAATCAGCCTCTGTCACATCGTCGATAGCCAATGCTTTGGGCATGACATCTGGGCGGTCTAGCCATGTGTCTAGGAAGATGACGAGACCGTTGGTCTTGATACGAAAGGTGGTGAGACCGAGCCATTCAATTGTTGCATCCATGTTGAAAGTTTTGTTGTAAGAGATCAAACTGTGATGAGCTTGTTTGAATAAAAATCTGATTTATTTACTGCATAGGTACATTGATATAGACAGTCTAGAGGAGAGTCGCGGCCAAACACGGGCAACCCCACACTAGAGGACCGACTTGTTTCCCTTGCTTTATGGCGATATGGAGATCGTGGGGTACTCCGATATGGGGATGTGATCATATGCCAAACCATTAGAGCGACTCAGTCGTATGCATTGTTGGTCGTAGTATCCGCACGTTTGCGCCATGACACTTCCACGCAAGCTCGCGTTCAGCTAAAACGAACGCGAGGCATACGTACGAAGGTTCCACATGCGGACGCCTCCGCACTGCGGGGTTGGTCCGATATGGTGACTCCACACAACTACTCGCGACTAGAGCAAGGCAGATCAGGGATTCATCCAGAGTAGCGTCATTTGGGCATTGTTGATATGTTTGAATAGGTTCAATATATTTAACGTTAGAATACTAAATTAACGATTATCCATTACTACTAATCAATCGTTTCTGCTCTGGCTATTTATCTTTAAACAATAAGTCTCATCACATTCATAGCTTCTATATTCTTTGGATCAAGTCAAATAACTCTTATCTATTCATATCGGACACGATTACGAGAAAATCACATCATCTACCATGACTGAGTCAAAGTATCTACCTCGGGAGGAGAACAAACGCAAGATACGAATCGCAATTATTGGGGCAGGTCTTTCTGGACTTGCCGTGGCCAATGGCTTGCTCAAGGACGCAGCTGGCAGATTCGACGTTCAGATCTATGAACGAGACACAGTTGCATTCGACTCCGAGCGTGGCGGCTATCAGCTTCGCCTCAGCCGTAGTGGCCTGGATGCTCTCAAGACAGTATCCGGCCCTGACGTTTGGTCCTCGATCCGCGAGGTCTGGTCGGAAGATCACGATACAGCGCCGACGGTTGTTGATCCTGCTACATTCGAGACACTCCTACGCCTAGCTGCACACAGGTGGTACCCGAAGAGTCGGGCCGTGCCCAGGCTCGGACTGCGCCGTGCTTTCCTGCAGCCCATGCTCATCCAAAACCGGGTTCACTTCAATCACACATTTGAGCGCTTTGAACTCTTACCGGGTGAACAAGGCGGTGTGCGTCTTCACTTCGATGGACAGGACTCACAGGATGCCGACATCCTGATCGCGGCAGACGGTAGTGGCAGCAGGGTTAACCGGCAAGCCGGCATTAATAACAAGATCAAGCTACAGCACCAGTTTGTTGTTCAATCTCGTGGCACTGTTTCCCAAGCTGTCCGCGATAAGCTACCTGATTCGCTTGTCAAACACGGCCCGGTTCTACTCATGGGCGGCAAGCATGTTTCTGGATATGCGTCTATCTACAAGGATACGGATGGTCTTGGCGCCGGCCAAGAAGCGTCATCCACTTTGTTCTGGGCACTCATGATATCCAGGCCTCATGGAGAAGCTTTGGTAGCGAAAGCAGGCAATGATCCCCAGAAGATTGTCCCTCACCTTGTAGACTACATACGAAGCGACCTAGGCTACGGTGAACCCTTGGCTTTCATTGTGCAGTCAGCAACCGACTCAATTCGGACGGGTCTTTTGACGAGCTCCTTCAGGCCTGAGAAGGATTGGCGAGATGGCATTGACAAGAACTCACGAATCATCCTTCTAGGCGATGCCGTGCATCCCATGCCTCCAACTCGAGGCATGGGTGCAAACCAGGCACTGACCGATGCCAGTAGTCTTGTCAATCTTTTTTACAAAACCGCTTTCGATCAGTGTTTGCCTGCTGATAAAGAGCTTGCCGCTTTAGTAGGGACATTCGAGGAAGAGATGTTTGAACGGACATTTAGCATGGTCAAATCCAGCGAGGCTCTGATTGCGCTGGACGCCAGGACGGTAACAGGAAGGATGATTCTAGCCTCTGTCGGAATGATGATGACGGTGGTGGGATGGTTCTATTCATTTTTGAAGGTTATTGGCTTGAAGTCTGAGCAGAAGCTAGACTGGCTGACGCAGGACAATTGATGTTGACAAGAGGTTGGTATATATTAGTTAAGCAAGTTTGTCAAGACTCTGGCACCCAAGTCTTGGAAATAGTGGCATATTGCAATACATGACAATTAATTTTCGCCAGTCAATCAAAAAGTTACTCATATATCTCAGCCAACTTTCTTATAGCCCTCCAAACGTCTTGTCTGTCAAAGGATATCCTTTAGCTTGCGACTCAAGAAGAGTCGACATTGACTTGGCCATCCTCGAGATAGAAGACCCCCTTGCCATGATTCGCGAGCCTTCTTTATATAAACGGAGTATGCTACCTTCAGTATGCAGGAAACCTACACCGGTGACGTGAAGTCGTTTATGACTTCTCACCTGTAACCAGTCGTTCAAAGT
The DNA here is from genome assembly GCA_017657105.1 of Fusarium acaciae-mearnsii. NCBI lineage: Eukaryota > Fungi > Ascomycota > Sordariomycetes > Hypocreales > Nectriaceae > Fusarium > Fusarium acaciae-mearnsii. The sequence continues at coordinate 118,991 of JAGDVL010000016.1, forward strand.
GTGTCCATCAACGACTTGGCCGAGTCGAATGATGTCCATGTTGGGTGATATGTCGCCAGCCTCAAGTCCAGCGAAACTATCACCTTGCTGTTCAATAATATCCACGTACAGCACCATATATAGTACACAGACTAGGGCGCCCATTACATCAAGCACTGTTGCCGGCTTAGTGGTGCGAAAGTGTTGATAGGTCTGTGCTGCGTAGTACAAGCAGTGCCTAGCCCTACCGACATCCTGCGGTATGATGTTTAAAAGTTGAGATCGAGCGTTGCTTTGGCCTACGTCTGTCGTTTGCCATTTATGATAAGAAAAGAGCAGCGATAATGGAGTGAATGAGAGAATAGTAAGAACTCGTGAAAGGAAAGCAAAGTCATTCTGGCTGCCAGGATGCGTTTCATGTAATGCTTGAGAGCATCCTGCTTGCGACAATGCATCAAAAGCATTCTTGGAAAGTGTTGTCACCATACCCAGAGCTAGGCTAGGTTGACGAGTAGTAGTACCAATAGAGTCAAGTCCCATAGCTCGAAGGAAATCGCCTTCAGCTGCTTGCTGTATTGAAGCCGAGCACAACATTAAAGACTTGGTTAGCTGCTCCAGACTATCTTGGGCTACGTGGCCAAGACCAACACGTGCGAGTAAGGGACAAAGAGTTGATGAAGGCTGCGGTGTTGGAAGAAGGTGCCACTGCTCGCAATTGGATGACCAGTACGAATTAGCGGTGGGTAACGGTATCTGCAGTTCAGTAGTCGAGAGCAGAGGTGGAAGCATAAGAAATGTCACGTATAGACACTCGGTGACTCGTTGTGTAAGCTGAGGTCCCAGGCAAAACTTATCAAGTATGACTTACTATAGGTAAAGTGAACGATGCGCCGTTTGGCCTCGGCTTGTATCCACTGCAGCCATGCGTTGTTCGCATCTTCCGTGGGTGTATGCGTGTGCATCAAGGTGCCCTCTCGAGATAGCAATAGACGACAAAGGGTAATGAGGATGTTTCGGTAAAACTGCAACTCAACTGTAACGGCCCACTCGCCCGAGAGCCAAAGACTTTGCTGGAACAACAAGTGGGATTGCGCAGAAATCAAGAGGTCAACGCTCGTTAATTCCCGAAGCTGCATCGTCCAAAATATCGTATTAGCTTAATCATTCCAAGATAGCGCAATGGTGGTGCCTCACATCTCTTTTCAGCATATGCTGGAGAACTCGTTGCAAGAGTAAGACATGATCTTGATGGCGAGGTGCTAGGGAGTACCGACTGCCAAGACTCACGATACTTAGAATCAGCTGCCAATTCTCGGGTGAGGCCTGAAATGTGGGAACGTGCAAAAAGGGCATCCGCGGGTGGAAATGCTCAAAGTACAATTGCATATAGGTATCAAGGTGTCTCAAACAGGGGAAGTTGGCGTCAAGCCCATGGGCCTCATTGTGAGGCAGTCCAGCTTCTTTGATGGCTTGGATCATGTGTTTTCGTGTTCCTGAGGTCAGAGGCGATACATGAGGAATGTTTTCTGCAATCAGGACGTCTTGTTCTTCTGCTGTCAGATTATTTAGTTCAGTCAAGGTCTCGACAGCCTCAACAGTCTCTATTTGTGTTGTTTCAGCACCGAAACTACCCTGCTGGTATCCAAAGTTGAAATCGGGTGATGTCCCAGCTTCGAGTGAAGGGATAAGCGCGAATGGTAGCAGGAATTGATTAGAGGTCAAAAGGGCGTCCCATGTAGAGGAGTCTGACTCAAGCCAAGACGGCAGTGGAGTCAAAGGTTGCAAGGGCTGGGAAGAAGACGACGAAGGGAGGGTAACGGATGCGTCGTCACTGGTAACAGGCTGTGTATGGACCAAAGTCTCGTCATTGCCAGGATTGGGTTGGTATAAGCAGCGACGACCTTTGCTTGCACATTTAGTACAAGGTGCCGGGCTGCGGCCATCGCAGCGTTGTTTTGCTCTGGCACAAGCTTGACACGCACGATACAGCTGATGACGTGAAAAACGAGGATTATCTTGTTCCCATGCCTCGAGGGCTGCGGTGCCATGTGTGCCGATATGGCGTCTCAGAGTATCCCTTGATCTTTGAGTCAGTCACAATCGCTTAAATGCCGCATTGCTGGGGAAATGAATGGGTGAATACCTCCGCGAGAAGGCTGTCTTGCAGACACTACACGTGTAAGAGCGACGGCCAGAGTGTCGGTCCAGATGTCGACTCAGGTGCTCGCGCCGACGGAAAGTCTGGCTGCATTCGGGGCACGTCAACGATGCCAACGACGCGTCACGGACGCCATCTATAGCGCTATCGCTATCGATATCAACATCGGCATTACTACCTTGGTTGGGGGTTGCGGAGGCGCGCAATTGCATGTTGAGTGAGGGATGTAGCCAAGTGTGAGATTACTATGTGACTATCTCTGTGGAGAAGTAGGGAAGAGGCCGACCACGGCAACCTTTCAGACATGTATTTCTACCTGTATCCAAACCAACGTTCTTAGTAGACTAGACTAGACTAGTGCAGCGACCGCCATAAGAACCTTGCCAGGCACTCCAGCGACAAGGGCTTAACCAGAAATAGTACACCGATCATTTCCTAAAACAGATACACACTTCATCTCATTACGTAGCATCAGAACAAACGGTAACTGCCGGCAGAAGTTCGCGGACATTTTACCCGCGACTTGGTGTGGAGGTGGAGATGGCCCGAGATGCGTCGGACGCTCCCCGCAATACGAATTGCATCCATGAGCACCCTATAAAAAATGATACGACTAAGCAGTAAAACACGATAACGGTCTACATTGTGAGTATCTACCTATTGTTAAGTAGAAGTATTTGGCATGGAGTATTCTCAAGTAACCATGGACTATCTCCGAGTAGTCACTGACTATTTCCAAATGATTATTGACTACCCTCCATCTCAATTGGCCTGCCTCATTACCGTCATCATCACTATTGCAACATTTCAAATTCTTAGGGCTGTATACAGGTTACACTTTCATCCTCTTTCAAAATTCCCAGGGCCACGCTCTGCCGCCATCAGCCGCCAATGGCAGGCAAAGATAGTCCGAAAAGGCTTTCCTGAAAAGGATTACGAAAAGCTTCATGAAGAGTTTGGTATGTACACTACATGACAGGCAATCAACTTACTGCTGCTTACCGAACGGATAAACAGGCACAAAAGTGTTACGCATTGGACCGAATCACCTTCACATCTCAGATCCAAGTGTGTACAAGGTCATCTACAGTCAGGTCAATGCTTTCCCAAAGGAGCCACTTTTCTACAATAGCTTTGAATCCCCTCACACTGTCTTCAGCGAGACGGATGTCCAATTGCACAAAGAGAGACGCAAGTTGCTTAACCCCCTCTTCTCTAAAACTGGAGTTAAGAAATTGGAACCGCTCATCTCGGAAAAGATACAAGAGACGAAAGAAAAGATCAAACGTATCTCCAAGGATGGATCAGTCAATGTGTGGCCTGCCTTTAGGTGAGACCGTCCACTCCATCATTTACGTTAGTAATACTAGTATTAACCCCAACCCAGATGCATGACAATAGACATTGTCTCAGAATTCTTGTTTGGCAATTGCATCAATATGATCAATGAGCATCCAACCTCGTTCGAATCGGAATATCTCAAAGCTATGACCCTTGCCTCAGAACTGCCTTTCGAAAGATACTACAGCATCATGCAGAGAGTCGTGGCAAAGCTTGTTCCTCTTTCTATCGCTGCAAATTTCAACCCAGTTCTGAGGCAGACCAAAAAACTGGTTGGAATAATAATCGACTCGTACGATACCTACAAACGCCGAACGGCCCATTCCCGCTTCCCTGTCATTTTTGAAAAACTCGATTCGTTATCTCCCGATTTGCAAAAGGCCGAGGCCATTAATACTTTTATTGCTGGCTCCGACACAACCGCCTTCACGCTCACTACGGCGATGTTCCACATTTTGCGCACACCGGAGGTCAAGAAGACATTGACGGAAACCGTCGATCAATTGTTTAGAGAATCTCAAGACATCCCATCGCTCATCCAACTGGAGCAGGTCAAATATCTGGTAAGTCGTGTTTGTCTTCGGTCACACGGCAAAAGGATTCGCCGCTCATGTGTTTCTAGCGTGCCTGTGTCAACGAAGCTCTCCGACTCGGAATGGGGGTACCTGGTACTCTCCCTCGTATCGTACCTAAACAAGCCCAGCCCTTTGTTGTAGAAGGCAAAGTGATTCCTCCAGGTGTATGTTCTAACACGATTATACTTCTACGGACTCATACTGACACGAGTAGACACTGGTTGGTATGTCGGCGTATACCATGAACACCGATCCTCAGATTTGGGGTCAGGATGCCAAATCCTTCAACCCAGCCCGCTGGCTTGGTCACAACTCAAAGGAGCTTGAGACACAGTTATGCACTTTCAGCAAAGGCGCTCGCCAGTGTATCGGAATGAAGTATGTGGCAAGCCCAGACGTAAAGAACTGAAATAGCTAACCTATAAAGTCTCGCAAATGCGGAGATCACCATGACCCTAGCACACTTCTTCCACTATTTCAATATGGAGTTGAAGACGAAGGAGCTACTTGCCGAAGACAAATTTGTTCACGATGTAGTCGGACCAGGCATCTTTGTAGATTTCAAGCTACGGTAATATTTCGATAGGAAACTAAAAACCCGACATCGAAGGTGTGGAACTGTCATGAGCGGTACATAATGGAAAGACGCAGAATGGCGACAAATAGTCAGAAGCCAACTACTTTATGCAACACAGACAAACCAGAGAGTATTTTTCATAGCAATCTCACTTAGATCATGGATCTGAAGTAAATGCATCAGCACTGGTTTTGTTAGTAATTATATAGGTAGTGACTCGGGTACATTTGGCTATTTATAACGGGTCTTCATTCTCCAAAACGGTAATGTCTGTTACGCCAGTAGATAATTTTTATGTGTTCTTTTATTTCTAGGCATGGGGGTACCAACACTTGATAAGGAAAGGCCACCTCTCGAGACTTCAAGTCTCCCTCCACCCGTTCTTGCCACCACTGTCATCTGTAGTCTGTGTTTCTACTTATTAAACATTGGCGCACTTGAAAGAGTCATACAACAAGAATGGCTCCGCTGTCAGAAAACAGCTACTCTCCTGCAGAAATTGCCGCGATTCTTCTAGACTTTTATTTATTCTTGACTACAATTCATTACGATGCCCAGCAGAAGGCTGGACCGACATGGAACCCTTGTTAGAAAGTCTTGGGAGCTCAGACATGGTCGGCCAAGTCATAAAACGCATTCCTTACTTCGACAACGACTGCAAAGCTTTCATCCACTACAAGTCTCGACTGGTAGACTATCCAACCCTGCCTCAAAGCTGTTTCAATCGTGTCACGTGGGGGAGAGTATCGAGCTCAGATGAGATATATTCAGAGCGGCGACAGATCATAATTGACATGCGCGATGTCTTTCCACTGGCTACTGGTCGTGAAGCCTGGGGCAAATATATCTGGTTGAATGTGAGAGATGGGGAAATTACTGTAGAAGAGCGACTCATGCATGACCTCCCGCAAGTCGACCTGGAAGCATTTTTCGATGGGCTAAAGCAAGACTATATCGCGCTAAAGCTCATACCCTGTCGTGGAAGGGTCACTATCGAAGCCGGCAAAATTGAGGAACGGCTTGGCGAGGAGGTTATAACGGAGGACGAGGTGTTTGCACAGGAGGGGCCATGGGGTACAGCCCTTGACATCCACTATACCAGGCAGCTCTACCGAGGATTCGGATGGCCTCTCGCATTTCGAAAAGACGAAGCTTTCAATGCAGTCGACCGGCTCATGGAAAGGCTTGCAGAACATCGGAACGAGTGGGAGCCCACGGAGGAGGATTGGGACGATGACGACCACTGGTGTTAATATGTATTCATCGATCTATGTACTTTGTGGTAGATCTAGCGTTTAGCTATACGTGTACCTTTATTGGTTATGCCTTGGAGTGAAGAGAATCATTTTCCCAAAAATCCACAACTGTTCAATGCAACACCCTAACTACAACCTGTAGGTTAGCACAAGACCTGAAGATGTTATCTAGAGCATTTTGAATTGAGGTTCAGGGGATTCTGGGCACCAGAGACCACAATTCGAGTGTAACCCTATCGGTCTCAATCTATCAGTCTCTACTACATTTTGGACTACTAGCCTTTACCATCATCCCCCTCTCGAGAACCATCTAGGTCTAAATGGGGATAATCCTTAGGATCGGCGTAGAATATCCCCCCAAGTTGCTCAATCATCTTACAGCGTTCCTCCATCGTGAATGCATTGTCAATTCTCCCTAGGCCCTTTTGTGCGGATTGAGATATGTTGGTGTTAATGGTCCAAACACCACCACTAGCAGGCCAACCGACAAAAAGAAGTGGTGTATTTGGATCTCCATTTCGGAGCTTCCGTCTAGCACGTATCTTATAATTAGGGTCACGAAACCACCTGGCTCCCAGTTGACGCATCTTAGTGCAGTGAGCTTCTTTATTACTAGGGTCGTCTGGTCTGTCGGATGGCTTGAACCGGTCAAGTCCCAAGAACTCAAGCTCTGCTATAGAACAGAGACGTGAGTAGAAGCCACCTTTGGCTAGCCAGCCGTGTACAACTCCGCCTACACTGCCGCCGAATTCGCATCGGGGAAACCATGTAACGCCAAAGTCACCATACCACCCGCCTTCTGACAGCATTGATGATAAAATGGATAACGCTGTTGCGATTTATAAATAGCAATTATTATGATTAGAACAGATGTCGAGGTGAACAATTCTTTACCTCTCAACAATGCACTGGGTACAAGTAGTCAAGATCGGATGATGGATGGCAAAGGTTTGTGTTGGTGCCTAAGGAGGGGTAAATATGCATCTTAAGGCTTTAGGAATATTGGATCTTCCATATCCGCAGTTGTTGCCCAACTTGTTAATATTCACAGACTCCATAATGCCTGACAGGCTCCAAATGATTTGTAGAGGGCCAATCGAGTGCATGTGTGTGGCATTCAAGTAAACATCGAGTGAAGCAAGTAGAATTTACGACTTAGTGGCTGAGTCAGAGGCTCCAATCTCCGGTAAAAGACAACTTTCATTTCATGCCTGTTCAGATTTTTCCTGAGCTTTTGTCGGTATCGTTCTGGTTGCTGAAATGCTGTAGGCGTTGTGGCTTCAGTAGTTTCCAATGGACTGCAAACAATGATTGACATACATACCCATGTAACTAAACAACCGGTGAATATTTCAGGAACCGTGTACCAATCGTTTACTTTCTAGACTAGAAATTTATGCAGATTTGTTCAGGGACACGAAATTGCGATTTATGCAGTTATTAATTATACACATAATGCACAGATGGCCTTGCCGAGAAACTATATGGTTATTCATTAGCTTCAAATTGAAGAAATTGTTAAATATTATTGCCCTCTTGGTCAGTCCGGAATCTTTTGCAGTTGCATACATACCTTGCGCCGACGCTTCCGTCATGTTCAGGTCCGAATAGTTAGTAACTAGTTCAAACATCTTTGCCATAATGAAAAGTTTATTGACTCGCCTTTTTCCACTAGTAAGAGCCCATACAATTAAGAAACCATTCCATACAGTCTCAGAATGCACCTCTATAACTTCAATCACACCTTGAGACCAATATGAGGCTTGGATTTTGTCATCTAGGGTAGCCTTGCACTTTACCCAATCGGTGTGGGGAAAGACGCCACGTAGAGAGAGATTGAAGCGGAAGACTTGTGCCCCGTTCGCCGGTTATACCGTAGAGTTGACAGGGTATAAGTAATAACAACTACGCGTTCGCTTATGTCGTGACACTCTGTTTCCACTAAACATTCCCTTGAACCTTATCCACAAAAAAACACATGCTTTAAAGAGCCTCACAATTTCCTCAATATCTTCCAATAGAAGGCAAAATTACTCTCGCCGGTCGAAATATACGAATGTCGCTTGGTACGTTGTCTTGTGCTTTCTGTAATCTCAAAATACATTGACAATACGAAACGCAGCTTTGAATGTCAACGGCGGAAATCCAAGGTCAGTACCCCGTAAACAGCTTGAGGTGGTTGAACGCGTTGCTGACAGGAGTTCGTAGTGTTCTGGGGAACACGAGTGTGCGCTTTGCCGAAAACGAGGAGTTCGTTGTATTTATCCCACGCACGGACGACGCCACTGTGGCACAGTAAGGGAGCCGTCGGCCGTAGTTGCTGAAGGGTCAAAGTCGGCAGGGCCAGCACCGTCCATCGCCTCATCATCATCTTCATCAGCCCACTCAGCGATATTAACTCAGTCACACCGCGAGGGCGAGGATGGTGAATTCCAACCCATGGAAAATGAGTTCCTACCATTTGGCTGTTCGAATGAAACCCCGACACCGCCTGCTCCGGGGATCAATTCACTGCCTGCTGCCCAGCCTGGAGACAGGCTTCAACAGCTCGAGCTTGCATTAAGAATTATCGCCGATATCAGTTCTAGTTCTTTAGCGGACCCGGCTAGTTCATGGTAAGTCTAGACCATATCTATCTATCCCTCTGGACGGCTTTCGAAAAGAAAGCAACCGATATAAAATAGGTCCACGGTTAACCAGCCCCATCTGTTTTGTAGGAATCCTACTCCTGGGCCAGGTGCTCAAGATCAGGCATTAACTAATGTACCTAATCCATTCATCCTGGAAGTTGCAGAACGAATGCCGGACAATGTATCTCTACCGTCTCTACTCGCTGCAACACGACGTTTACTCGGAGCAGATCCTCGTACTGACACTATGTATTTATCACGGCCTGGCCGGCAACTATCGCCTACAATGGTTCGACTACCGCGAGCAGAGGACATGCGTCGCTTGGTCGAAGTTTGCAGGCAACGGCTGTCAGCATACCTACCTAGAGTCGATTATAACGAGATCCATAGCCAAGCTGTTCAACCTGTGTCGTCGAGCAACAGCGGGACAGGGAGTAGTATCTTAACAGAATCGAAAGATTTCCTGTTGTTCTCGCAGCTCTACGTCACCATGTCGCTTGGAAAGGTTTTGCTAAACCAATCCTCTTGCCAAGAGGTATCGCATGCACGGTCACTTTATCACCAGGCTCTGTCACTTGTAGACCCGGTCCCCCCAATTCCAGTCCACTGGCTTGGCCTGGCTAAGCTTCACTTTCTCCGGGCCGTCTTCCTCATGCAAGGGGATGATTTACAAACCGCAGTTCAGGCCATCTCGTCTTCCATCCAGTTCGCCTGGCAGTCTCGACTCAACGATCAAAATTCATGGATCTCCTGTAGCTCAGGCGAGGTTCGGTCACGAAGGACTCTGTGGTGGGCTATTTATTGCTTTGATCGTCGGCTTTCTCAAAAAGTTGGCAAGCCTTACAACATCAGCGACAAAGAAGTTGCCGTCGATGATCCTATATCTAGAGAGCAAATGACACTCTGCCAGGAGTTGGAAGTTTGCCCTGATAACATTAGGCAGGAAGAATTGTACCTCCAACTACTCGTTGACCTCAGCAGGCTGTGGGGAAAGATCTGGGACAAATTCTTCCGGGCTGGTTCTAAAGCGTCAAATGATGACCAAGAAGTCGAGCTGATGGGACTTCGAATATCACACCTGCACCGCAGTGTCCCTCGCCTTTTCAGATGGTCTAACAATGTCCTGAGCAACGATGCAAGAAATGCTGAGCCTAATTTACAAACCACTCAAAGAATGGTAATCCATACGGTAAGAGAACGTGATACGTGGTTGTAGATTCATCTTACTGACATGCTTTCGTTGCGACAGCGGTATCTTCTTCTGCGGCTGCTAGTAAGACAGAGCCCACTGCGGACAGAACCAGTCAGTGTCGAACAGGCAAGGTTTTGCCATGTGCTAGCCAGCGAACTGGTGGAGATTCTTGCAGCAGTTATCGACCATTATACATTGCCTCGGATACAACCTGTGTCATACTTCCTAACATCAACTCTTATTGAGTGCAGCTATCACTTGGCTCGTATACTGAGGAATCCCCTTTGCGACACTGAGCGTCCGGCTGCAACGATAACATTTGGAAAATTGGTAGAAATGCTTAGGATGCTAGCTCCAACAGTGAAAACTGCGCAGCGAGCAATAGCTATACTTCAAAGTTACACCACATCAACTGCAGAAGACTCCTTTGTCAGTACTACCCAGTCTAGCGGCTTTCCAAGACTCCATGGATACGAAAATGACTTCGTATCCATGGCTGAGTATTGGCCTGGTATTTCACCCAGTAGCTCCGACTTTGCACAGAATCTTGCGGGATATTATCCAAATGCCGTGGATATGACGGGGGTCTCACGGGGAGTCGAGGGGGTATTGAACCCGGCGGACTTCGGAATACAAATGCCAGCAGATGGTATGGCAACTGGGACCGTCGAAATGGAGGATTCTTCCTTTCCGCCATTTTACATGTCATATATTGGCTGAGCTGTCGTATTTGCCTGTCATGGGCAGTCTAAATAAATACAAACCATTATCTTTTTATCTTTCTTTTCTTCTCTATGTCGGCCCATTGATAGAATTAGATATCAGCTTGAGTACAATACTCTCGAGTAACCATAGAAGGAAGATAACAGTAACCAAGCCAACCAAGTCATAGTTAGATTATTTCTTATCAATACTATGTATCACAATTGTCCCCATTAACCCTCTTTATGTATCCTCCCTACGCGTAAACTTCGCATTACTTGTTGAGTTATGAATCAAACTTCTCCAAAGCCACCTTGACCATGTCAGTTCCGATAATATGCTTCTGGTACTGGCCATCAATCCATGTCCAATCGCTTTGAGATTCCGCTGTCATTTGCGAAAACTCCATGTCGCGTTGCTGTTGTGCCTTTCCATCTGGCAAATGATACATGACTCTATTCTTGACCGCTCCTTGAACGTTCAAGCTCGAATATGGCTTCTGCCCTGCTTCAAAAATCTTGAGAACTTTGTTAAGGGTCATACCCTTTGCTTCCAGCTGTCCCTCATCTATTTGGTGGAGTCTCCCCAAGAGCGCTCCAATGACTGCAGCGTCATTGAAAGCCATGGCAGCTCCTTGTGATTGATATGGAAGTGTGGGGTGGGCAGAATCACCCAAGAGAGCAAAAGCTTGCTGTTCGGCAAGTTAGCTGAGTTCGATCAGACAGTGTAGACAAAACACATGGTTCAGACGAATTGCAGTAGAATAAGACACATAACAGCAACATGGAATAAATTTAAACTCACCTTGACCCAGGTATCGAGCTCACCGTGATGACAGAGCTTCCATTTCAGGGTTGATGAGAAGCAGGTGGTGATCTTTGTCAGACTATAGCAGAAATCAGTGAGCTAATGAACAGCCAAAAATCAATACAGTTGTCAAATCTTGAAAACTCACATGGGATCCCATCCTTCGAATTCCTGACACATCTCACCCAAGTCTCCTTTCTCCGTTCGTTGACCCTTCTTCATCTTATCAGGCGTTAATAAGACGAGGTTCCAAAGTTCACCCCCACGGATGGCATAAAAGACAGCATGCTTCAGCGGGCCCAACCAGAGTGTGAGTGTTTGTTTATTCTCTTCGCAAAACCGAAGGACTTCAGGGTCATTCAGCTCTTCGAGTTGCTTCCGCGTAAATGTCCCTCGGTATGCTAGATCTCCGGTTTCAGTTGGCTCTATGCTTTGTCCTACTACTTGGGAACGCAAGGTGGACCAAATTCCGTCGGCACCAAGAATGACATCAGCTTTGACGTGCTCGCCATTTGATAGAACAACTTCCGTAGCCTCAAAATCAGCCTTGGAAACATCGCAGCCCGTTCGGATCTTGACTCCATGCTCTTCAGCTGTCTCTATTAGAGTCCTTTGAAGGTCTGCTCTGTGAATGACCCTAGTGAGTGAAGAATCAGCGCTGTAGTAAATCTTCAGAATACAAAAGAACACATACATAGCTGGGTATCCGTATTTGTCATACGAAATTGAGCCATATTTTCTTGTCGCCAAGATGTTGCCGTTATCCCAACGTCGGAGGTGGCGCACAAGAATTTCGGTCGACTTTCCCTTGATCTTATCCAACACACCGATGTAATCCAGGGCGCGGCATGCATTTGGGGGAACCTGTATTCCTGCTCCAATCTAGTTCAAAGTTTAGCGACCATAAGGCACACTGTAGACCTCATACTGTACCTCTGACAGTTCGGGAGCTCGCTCTAGAATAGTAACATCCAAACCTTGGCGGCGACATGCGATACCACAGGCGATTCCACCGAGTCCGGCGCCGACGATTACTACCTGCATTGTGTGAGTTGGGTACAGATGAAGATGAATTTGCAAGGGCTGTAGGATATGTGAATGTTTCTCATACGTTCTTACATGAAACGATATAAGTTGGAATTGAAATGCAAGAATCGGTTGTTTCGGGAACTACTGAGATCATGGCTGAACTAGTGTATATTCCGATTGGTTTTGTAAATATCTTATGACCTAAGTTAGGAACTGAAAAGTTGTCGGAATTCTCATGCTTCTCGGTACTTGTATTGTCGGAATTAATACAGGATACGCGGCACCTCGGCTACTTCGATACAGCAAGAAGTTGGCCCTTGTGACAAATTTCCCAAACTTTTGTTTATGAATGTATCAGTGTCTTCCCTTTCCTTTCAACCTGGAATGATTTTTTTAATTAACGTCTTGAAATATTAACCCAATATCGAGACCAACCACGTGTATCACTTCAACACCACTCCATTGACAAATAACATGGCTCCTTCCATCACAATCGCCGTCAAAGACGCTGCGCCCGATGTTTTGGGAAACCGAGTTGCGTTTGGTAATTTGCTTGAGGCCAACACTTCTAAAGCTGTCGAGATTTTCCGAGATGTGTCAGCCCCAGAGTATCGTGAGATGCGTCGCGCTGGCACCAACGGTTTCAAAAAGGTCCCAGAGATTGCTGACGCTCAGAACTTGACTATCCAAGCTCGGGATGGTACAGAAATTGAGCTGCGCACCATCAAGCCAACAACTGGGGCTAGTAAGGGTTCACTAATGCACTTTCACGCAGGTTAGTAAAAGAGCCGATTGTGATGGGAAAACAACAGATGGGCTAATATTGGATAAAATAGGTGGTCTTGTTTATGGAACTGCTCGGGGTCAGGACAACTATCTGCAAGCGTTGGCAAATGCTTTCACTCTCACGGCTGTTTCTGTCGAGTACAGGCTCGCTCCAGAACATCCCTTTCCTACCAGTCAACATGACGCAACTGATGCCGCCTTGTTCGCTCTTTCAGCCGACGGAGCCAACAAGCTCGGGGGCCCGCTTCGCCTGCTGGTGGGAGAGTCCAGTGGCGCTTATCTTGCAGTTTGGACCGCCATCTCCCTCCGTGGTGATCATAGAGTCAATGTCCGGGATACACTAGCAGGCTTGCTGTGTAGCTACGGCATCTATGACATGTCTTGTACTCCTTCACTTCTCCGTCACCAACGAAACATCATTGTTGGCCGTGAGAGTATGTTCAGGCTCGTGGATGCAGCTTTCCCGGCCGAAAAGGTGGCAGACCGCAAAGATCCTCTGGTCTCACCTCTCTATGCTGATCTCAGTAATCTGCCACCAGCAATTTTCCTGTGTGGTACCGAAGACCCTGTCGTTGACGATAGTGTCTTCCTTGGATCGCGTTGGAGTCTCGCTGGTAACCGGTCAGAGGTCAAGCTGGTGGACAAGGGCTTCCATGCTTTTTCGCTTATCCCTTCCCCAGAAATACAAAAGGAAGGAGTTTCGGAGCTTGTTTCCTTCGGACTCTCTGTCCTCTGAGATTAGTTAAGAGTCTAGATGTATATGAGATAGGAGTAGAATTGAATAAATGCTATAGATTTTACAAGACATATGTGAATACAGGGTACTTCATACTCGAGTTAATAACCAGGCGTCGGAAGCGGAACTGCAAACGAATTGAACAGCAACAAGCAACGACGCAGACGCTAGTTCCGATCATTTGCGGGGCCGTTATTCCGACTGTGGAGTTAAGATTAGCCTTTGGAGCCGACTGGTAGATCCGCTTCTCCCGGCCGAAAGTTAATTTGCTTGACTGCCGTTGATAGCGACTGCAAGGTATTATTGAATTGCTTTAAAAACAAACTAGACCTCATATTCGAGGAGATACTACAGTCAATCAACAACTGCTGAATCATCTTTACAACTCTATTCATTTATACTCTATTCTTTTAGCACAACCACAGTAAAATGGCTACTGAATTCAGTCCCCGAGCGTTGCCAGGTACAGAAAACCTCAAGTCGAAATGGAGCAGCATGACAACCGATCTCACGGGCGCCAATCCTCCACTACGATTTGAGGGAGAGATTGGAGACATTGTCGTGCGCGGTACCATTCCCGGAGCCATTAACGGCACTTTTTATCGTGTCTCCCAAGACCCTATCGTTCCACCGGCCGAACACGCTGTATCTATCGACGGACATGGCGTCGTCTCAGCCTTTCGTATTCACGAGGGTCAAGTTGACTTCAAAGTGAAATACATTCGAACTGAAAGGTATCTCACTGAGCGCAAGGCAAGGAAGAGTCTGTTTGGTCTGTACAAGAACCCTTGGTCAGATCATCCCTGTGTTAAAGGAGTGGTTGATTCAACAGCCAACACAAACATTATCTACTGGGCTGGGCAGCTCCTCGCACTAAGAGAATCTGCCAACCCATACTCTGTTCATCCCGATACCCTCCAGACCAATGGATATGACCCATTCGGCAAACAGGTCAATAGCGAGGCCTTCACTGCTCATCCCAAGATTGATCCCTTTACCAACGAACTCGTTGTTTTTGGTTATGAGGCCAAGGGACCTGGAAGTGCTGACGTCGTTACTTATTCCATTGACAAGAACGGTGTTGTCAAGAACGAAACTTGGGTCAAGTCTCCATATGTCACTTTCATCCACGACATGGTCTTGACTGAGAATTTCATTGTCCTTATTCTCTGGCCATTCGAGGCTAGCGTGGATCGCATGAAGGCTGGTGGACACCATTTCGCCTACGACTATGATCTGCCTGCCTCCTTTATCGTTATTCCTCGCCGCCCTGAGGAAGCAAACGCTGGCTGGAAGAAGGGCGAATATCGAGTCTACGAGACCAAGAACTGTATGATCGGTCACTCAGCATCTGGATGGGAAGAAGATGGAAAGATCTTTTTCGAGTGCTCCCGTTCTCATGACAACTTCTTCCCCTTTTTCCCCGCCAAAAACGGCAGGGAGGCTGGAAAGACAGTAGTCGACTTTGTCCGCTTCGAGCTCGACTTGAGTCAGCCAACCGGTACAAAGGTTCCTGAGCCCCGGGTCTTGCTTGATATTCCAAACGAATTCCCGCGTATCGACGAGCGATACATGTCCAAGAAGTACGAAATCGTCTTCTCCTGTGTCTTCTATCCTGGCCACAGTGACACCAAAAAGCTGCTGTTCAGCGGTCTCAATGCTGTCTCAATGCTCAACACGCGAACTGGTGAACAGAAGTGTTACTGGCCAGGTGAGAACTGCTACTGTCAGGAACCGGCGTTTGTTCCACGCAGCGATGATGCTCCTGAAGGAGATGGTTGGGTCATGTTTGTTGTTGAGCGACGCAACTTGAACGTCAGTGATCTAGTCATTGTTGACACTCGTGATTTTGAAACACCCATCGCTGTTGCAGAGCTTCCTATGCGCGTTCGACCCCAGATTCACGGAAACTGGGTTGACGCTCGGGAGTTGAATGATCAACCTCTTGTCGATGAGCCTGGTGAGATCAAGCTTTCAGGCAAGGCAATCAACTTGAAGATTGATGCGTGAAACATATGTCGGTAGCGTTTGGGCTTGGCCATTTATTTATTTATTCTTTCTTCGACTTTAATTAAAACATGCACGATTTCATCCTAGAACTGTAAATCACAGCGTGACAACTACAAATAGATAAATCTCACCAACGAAGGATTACTCTTCAAACTTGCACAACCAAGTGCGGGGAAGTTTTTACACTTCCAATAGCCCCACCAAAAGTCGCGTTATTAAAAGTGAGGATTTATTACCAATACATCACTTCATCGAAATTCCTTTGACTTCTGATTATGGCCGAACTCTTATGTTCAGACTGTCTTTTGTTCGAAGAATCTTTACAAAACTACAGTTCAAAGTATAGTCACCGGACTTTGAAGTCGAATATCACATCTCTCAAAGAGTCAGCACAGCAGGGCTGTTCACTGTGCCGCGTGGTCTACCAGTCATTTATCTATGATGAAGGTATCTTATCACAAAACGCCGAGGCACCGATTGAGATCTCGACCAAGGACTCTGTAATCGACCCTGAATCGCAAGAAAGTCGTCTTGATATACTATCAGTGAAGGTACAACAGCGAGGTTCCAATAGAAGCACGCCCCTACCCGTCCTGTTCAACGGTGGATCGCAAGAACAAGCTTTTGAATCGTACAAAGGACTTGTTGGTCAGATTGAAGATCCGACATCTGACCAAGGCATCAAAAACCTCGCTTGTTTGACTACATCGTGGATCCAGAATTGTCGAAACACGCACAGTCAGTGTGGACATCGTGTATTTTCTGTTGACATTGATGTCGTGCCAACCAGACTCATCGATGTCGGGACAAATAATAGTAGCCAACCTCCAAGGCTATGCCTACCTCGAAAAGATCAATCTTCTGAGAATATTAAATACGTCGCTTTGAGCTATGCTTGGGGACCAGTCAACAACAGCCATTCTGGCAGGACTACGGCATCTAATCTGGAAGAAATGATTCGAGGTCTTCCTTTTTCTCAGCTCCCTAAAACGATACAAGATGCGATTGTCTTTACCCGCAAACTAGGCTTCAGATATCTATGGGTTGATGCCCTATGCATATTGCAAAGCGAGGGACCTCATGATACGTCTCACCAAGAAGATTGGTCTCACGAGACTACCCGTTTCGGTTACTATTATCAAAATGCGACGATCACTATAGCTGCAACGGGAGCCAGGTCTTCGGATGATGGACTATTTCTACCGCGACCTGCTTTAGCATTTGACCCAAACCCTGTCATCCTCCGACGGAAAAGGCCCACAGGAGAAACCAGAGACATATCAATTCTTCCAAACCTCCCGAGTTGGATTTCGGAGATCAAGAGAGCGCCTTTATACGAGAGAGGCTGGGCTATTCAAGAGCGAATCTTGTCAGCGCGAGTTGTACATTTCGCTGCCAACATGGTCTTATGGGAATGCCACGAGTGTCGAGCCACAGAGATCGATCACGTCGGATCAAGTCTCAGTAATAGACATAATGGCATGGTCTACGAGGAAGTTTCAGACTTTATGCCGATAATTCGAAAACTGCAACTACAGGGTGGAGCAGCCAGCCAGGTGGTTCGCGAATGGTATAGTTTTGTTGAGGGCTATACTAGTGCAAAGTTTACTTTCATGGGCGATAGACTTCCTGCTTTATCAGGAATTACTGCCCTTATACAAAGACATATTCCTGAGGGATATGGAGCGGGCTTGTGGCAGTCCGCCGTCCCCGAAGGGCTAGCATGGTTGATCGAAGATGAATTGATTGAGGACGTCCCAGATCCTGTTAGTCCACCTGTCACAAAGGCAGAACTACAACAAATGTTACCGTCTTGGTCTTGGGCTGCTAGCAGAGGAACTGTGCGATTTCTTTCATCGCTGGACTCTTGGGACCCAGTATTGGAGATGGAAGATTGGGACGTCAAGTCTGCAGGAGTTGATACCTCTGGGCAGATTCTGAGTGCGCGACTGAGGGTACGAAGTGCATTCAAGAACTTCAGTGCTTCAGAGCTCGGCTTGAAGTCTTCTTCCGAATGTCCATCCCTGTCTAACTTGACTGAGGGGCAAGTGAAACTTAATCGGGTTGCTTTCATGGATGCGAAATTGGGAACGCCATGTCGTAGTCAAACATATGCGTGCATATTAGTAGGGACTGCCTGTATCCCCGGATCCAGTTATGCAGAGGGAATGTCGGGTTGTGCTCTCATTCTTGAATCGACGGGACGTTTGAAAGTAACTATTGAGGAATACAGACGGATTGGATTCCTGTGTCTTCCAATACGGGACTGGTGGACGAAAGACGTGCAAGAGAAAATAGTTGAGCTAGTATAATGTATTACTTTTTACAGTAACTCTTTCAAGGACGAGGTGAAGTTATCTCAGCTATTATGTGATTTCTACTCAACTGTACAAGTCGTTAACTACCTGCTAAACTGCATTGTGAATTTGCAGTTGGAGTCTGACCCTCAGTGTATCTTCAGTGAGATCTGTAGTACAAGTTGAATCATGGCCTATCCCCATAACCGAATTACATTTGTATCAGTACGTAATACTAAGTCAAATATGGATACTACTGGCACTGAAGTGGCACGGAACGGCACGTAGAAGCAGCAGAGGGCAAGTGCCGATATCCGGGGGCGGGGCATGGGAAGATTACCAGAATTCCGACGAAAGTTAAAAGAATTCCTAAGCCGGGTTTGACGGGGAACTGGATTTCCAATGCGGATACCACCAACCTCGGCAGGGCGGAAATGGAATTAGCCTGTGCACTCTACGCATGACCTTGACTTTTTTAATTCCGATACAAGGGCATATTCATCAGAACAGTCAAGTTGTTAAGTATTTTGCTTTCAAGTCGTGATTCACTGGTTTACACTCTATTCAATAATCTTCTTCTAACGTTTACTTGGTGGACTTTCATTCGTTGAATCACGTAATAATGGCTAAACAAGGAATTCATGAGCCTCGCCCTATGCGTGTCATATGCATTGGTGCAGGAATATCTGGTATTGCAGCAGCATACAAGGCTCAAAGGCAGCTCGTCAATACTGAGCTGATTATTTACGAAAAGAATCACGATGTAGGTGGTACGTGGCTCGAAAATAAGTATCCTGGATGTGCCTGCGATATTCCGGCACATTCATATACCTTTTCATGGGAGGGAAATCCGAAGTGGTCAAGATTGTAAGTGGTGCTTCATAGAACGAGAACCCATACCGCCCAAGGCTAACCTTGCATCACCAGTTATGTTGAAGCTCCAGAGATTCTCCAATACCTCAAAGATTGTGTATCGAAATGGGGTTGCATGGAATTTATTAAACTTCGTCACAGAGTTATCGCCGCAAAATGGGACGAGTCATCCCATAAATGGAATGTCCAGATTGAAGGACCAGATGGCGAAACGTTCACAGACATTTGTGACGTTGTCATTAGCGCCACAGGACCACTCAAGTAAGTACACCAAAGATTGTCACATTCATGTCATGACACTAACCGATATAGCAAATGGCAGTGGCCAGATATCCTAGGACTGGAGAGCTTCAAAGGTTTGCGTCAACACCCAGCACGGTGGGACACATCTGTAGACCTTACAGGGAAAAGAGTTGCTGTGATTGGAGCAGGATCCTCCGCTCTACAAATAGTTCCCACTATTCAACCTGGTAAGCTAATCCAAACGCCTCATTGATAACGAATAAAACCAACTGACTATAAACTAGTGGTCTCTCAGCTAACCAATTTCATCCGGTCACCAACCTGGATCACGGCAGAATATGGACAGACCTTTGCCAGTGAAGGGAGAGAAACAAGATTCACTGAAGAACAAATCAAGTTGTTCCAATCTGACAAATCGGCTCTTCTGGAGTATCGCCGAAAGCTACTCGACGGTGCAACGAAGGGATTTGACATTTACTACAAGGACACTGACATGCAAAAGCAAGCGTTCATCGCCAATAGGAAGCTCATGAGGGAGCGACTCCAGAATAACGAAGAGATATGCAGTAAGCTGATTCCCGACTTTGAAGTTGGGTGCAGACGGTACGTTTAAATCTGTTCGAGTGATTGATGCTGAGTTGTACTGATATCTGTAATAGCGTGAGCCCTGGAAATGGTTACTTGGAGTCACTCATTAAACCGAACACGAAGGCAATTTTCGACGGGATCAAGTGCGTAAATGAGTCCGGGATACTTGACAACAACAACATCCAACACGACTTCGATATCATTATCTGCGCGACCGGGTTTGATGTTTCTCATCGGCCAGCATTCCCTGTTCTAGGTTGCGGCGGTCAGAACCTAAGAGATGTTTGGAGTCAAGGTCCTACACATTACCTCAGTGTTGCAGCACCTGGATTCCCGAATTACTGGAGTCAGTCGACAATCTTTTGTATGGATTTGAAAGGGGTGTCAGCTAACCAAACTTGAACATACAGTTGCCGGCGGCCCCAATGCTCCCATTAGCAATGTGTCCCTGATCATGGGACTGGAACTTGCAGTAGACTATATATTCTCATGCGTAAGAAAGATGCAAGCCGAAGGCATCGCAAGCTTGGAGGTGGAAGAAGATGCAGCGAAAGAGTTTATGGAACAGAGAGACAAGATCATGAAGGACTTGGTGTGGACTGGTTCTTGTGCCAGCTGGTAAGTTACTCGTCTAACACCTTGTCTTCTCTGCCAGATATCAGAGTGTGCTGACAAGAACAGGTATAAGAATAGTAAAAATGACAACTCGGTGACGGGCCCATGGTGCGGATCCATTTGGCACTACAAGGAGGCACTGGAAAACCCAAGGTGGGAGGATTATAAGATGAAGTATCTTGGAAAGAATCGTTTCGCCTACTTCGGGAATGGGAGGACTGTTCCAGAGCTGAGGGGAGAAAGTATGGCCACAAAGTACTTGAACGAGATAGGATTGCAATAGTTTGGATCATTGTTTACTGCAAACTAGAGTAGAAGTATTATAATTGTTTTTATAATTATTTATTGAGATTCACTAACACAAATCATGAGTAAGCAACGTAGAGAACTAGACTAAATAGTAAAGAGAGTAAACGTTGCAATCTATATATTATCTTAGCAATACACCGCTGCTAGCAAGGCATGAGTAGGTGTTTGAGATATCCGTAAATAAACAATTCCAATGGAGCCAGCAATAAACCTCAACCTCACACCGAGGTTATCAAGCTGAAAGGGAATCAATATCTAGTTCCTCAGTGCGACGTCGAATCAAGAGGTTTGTAGTCTTGTCACCATCTATTCTAAAGCTTACAAAACTTGACTTAGGCTCTGCACCCTCTGGAAGCTTCCAATCATACTTGAGAAGTAAATGGCATAACAAGATCTTGATTTCGTTGGCAGCCAGGAAGCGTCCGGGGCATGCGTGTACGCCATGTCCGAATCCAAGGTGCTCGGGGCTAGTGCTCACGAGGTGAGCTTTGTTCTCCTCGCCTGACTCGCGCATTCGGACGTAGCGATAGGGGTCAAACTCAAGCGCGTTATCGTAAGATTCAGGACCCCACATATGTGTTGTCTCTCCGATGACTCTATCGCCCTTCCGGAGGACATCGCCATTGGGAAGAGTAACATCAGCCATGGCTTTTCTTCTAAAAGCACCTGAAATTCATTAGCTGGCGGATTATTAACGTAAAAGGGTATTGAACTTACCCAGCAAGATTGGTCGTAATCTTTGGGACTCTTTGATAACACTGTCCAGCAACTTCATGTTATACAGAGCTGCTTTGGTTATACCGCCCTCTTGACGGAGGACCGTGATAATCTCGTCACGGACAGGCTTAAAAAGCTCAGGATGTTGACAAAGATTGAGAAGAGTCTCACACAACAAATCAGAAGTAGTGTGGTACGCGACAATAGAGATGGAGATTTGCTGTGTGGCTGGATCGTGCTTATCATACTCATTGTTGAACCACTCAATTGCGTCATCAAAGGGGCAAGGTTGTCCCTGCGCCAGAGCTTGCTGTTTGATAACCTCTCGACGATCAAGGTGAGGCTGGAGGCATTCACGAGCTTCCTTCAGCAATCTGCGGGCTTCCTTACAATAAGGAAGAAACCAATGGATATAAGGGCGAAGCCACCTCGGGTATACTCGAAGGAGAGCGATAGATGCAAAGGCTACCACGGTGTAGTCACTCGAAGCTTTGGTCCACGCTTCGTCACGGCAGAGTTCCTTGCCCATGAAGATTCGGGAGGAGACACGGGAAACAATGCGGATCATTTCTTTCGGCGGGTTGATTGAGTGCCATTCTAAATTTGTCAGTCTCATTTATCTTTCGCCGTTAGGTGCGTCCCGAATGAAATACCTTTTGAGTCGGTGAGCCGGTCGCGAATTGATAGTGACGTTTCCTCCGAGAGAGGGCCAGTCATCTTGGCTACAATGAGTTAGATAGTCCTTTAGACGGATGAAGTTAGCAAATCTTACCTAAAGATTTTGTAACATATTTCGTGATAACAGTGGGCATGTTGGCGTGGAAACCAAAACCATCAAATCCAGGAATGTATTCATGAGAGTCCTATGAAAATTAGTTATAATTAATGAGACTGAAAGGATTAAACTTACTTCTTGGACTGGAATTCGAAAGTCTAGTTCCTTCTTGCTTCTCAAGGCATGAACCCATGAAGGAGGTATCACCAGAACTTTGCCCATATCAGTGTAAGCCCTGTAGGGTTGCTCTCCATAGACAGAGCGCGCATGGGCAAGGAGGCTCTTGCTATTCTCAGTGAACTCTTTGATCACACGCGTGTTGCTCCATTCGAAGGGTTTCTTTGGATTCAAAACCGGGTACTTGTCGTCCTTGGCGAAAAAAGAATAATTTGCAATAAGAATGGCAATAAGGGAGATAGTAGATAACACCGCATATTGCGGATTTTCCAACACGATATCAATGTAGGTCGACATGTCGGACTGTTTCTATATGCTGTGTGTGATGAATCGAGGGACTGAGATCCGTCACGATGGTACGGCTGTTCTTATACTTGCCATGAGCTATATAAAAAGTCTGGGATCGACATCTTTCCTATGTGTACTTGGACCAAGTCCCATTTTGACTGACCTTGACAATGCGAGACCCCAATAAAGAAGATAAATAAGCGAGACTAGGTCAATGTGACAAAAAACACTTGTGCTGGGATCCAACGTTTTCCATGTAGGTGCCGTAATGGCATTTCTGTCTCCCTACTGGCAAGTGCTTGCGTGTCTCGATTTTCTCAACACACCGAAACCCGGTTTAAACTGCAACAACTAATAATAACAGCAATATCGGTTTGTGAAGCCCAATCCCGTGCAAATCCCCAGGACGTTGCAACGATGCAACGACGGGGAGGTATAGCCGAAACAAGGCATTGTCCAATAGGACGATAGATGTATACACCTGCCCCCCACCCACGTACTCGCTACCCACAGTTTCCATACCAATCTGAGATGCCAAGTATTGATTTGCACAAGGAACAGACGGACAGTCCGCGGAGCTTTCGTGGATGTTCCATGGAAGTTCCGTGGAGTCTCCGCAGACAGATCAAGAAAGAGATTTAGGGAAAAATAAACGAGTCATGCGATGTTCAATGACACGGTTGCGAAACAGGATGATATCGATAGCCTGATCTTCCTCCGCCCTGCTTGACCCATCTTGAGACTGTAGATATTGTATTTGCTCTAAAGTATCTGCTCCCATTGAAACCCACTGAGTATTTAACCTCAGCTTCACTAGGCTGAATTATTTCTCATAATCGCTCGCCATTACTAGAATAGTAAAGACATCTAGAGCAAAGCTGCTCAGTGAGGGAAACAAAACTCTATGTCGCCTGAGACTGAACCAGTATTTTCACGATGATAGAATTGAGCAATGGACTGATACATAATTTAAAGAAATATATTATTCAAAGTACCCTAGAGCCCGTCTTGGATATCAAGTCAAATATTGACAACCCTCGCTTACTGCTTGTCGACTACTAACTCAAAGAAACTCTCGATCAAACTTAAAACAGCCAAGGCAGCACCATATGTCATGTCCACAGGGCGATCGTTGGCCTCCTCTTTCGGGTCGTCAGTCAAAGAAGCGCCTTTCTTAGTACGAAGCTGTGTTGTTGGCATTTCCTCAGGAAGAGGATGGAAAGGCAATCCAGTGGGCATGGCACCACCTCTCTTCAAGGGTTCACCGATGTCCTCGAACTCGTATTTCTCATCCTTGTCAGTTGGGGCCTGCTTGAGTAATTCCAACACAATATTGTACGGTTCAAACGACGGGTTGCCATTCTGGAGACCCTGGAACATGACGTATACGGCTCGGATGACACTCTCGAGTGCACCGACAATCCACGCGTGATGGGAAGAAGCAGCTTCCCCAACAAGATAAAGCTGGCCGAACGCGTTGGGCTTGATAATCTCTTGCCACATATTGGAGAACTGGCCGGGCCCAAAGTAAGCGAACGCACCTGACATGTGCTCATCTCTGTACCAGTCATAGCCGTGATGATCAATGTATTGCTCTTCAAGATGCTTGACCAATTCCTCAAAGGGAAATTCCTCTCTGGCATGGAGCCGAGCAAGGTCATGAATAATTAGCCTCTTGAGCTCCTTATCGTCGTGAGTCGTGTTGTTGGAGCACAGAGAGCCTAGTCGTTGAGCGTCCTGACCCCAGGTGTACGAGCAGAGAAGAACAGCTGGCTTTTCGGGATCCCACTTGTCCTCACCCTCGTTCTTCAAAATATTGTATGAAGGATATACGCAGACGCGCAGAGGCAAGTCGGTTCGTGATACTCCACCCTGCGCGATGCCAAACGGCTCCTTTTGCCACCATGCAGTTCGGAACTTCATACCAACCTTGGCAGATGCACCGTACCCGAGAGCTCGGATAGCCTGCTTAGTGCCCCAAGAAAGACCGGCATCGCGGAGTTCCATACGCTGGAGGGCACCAAGAGTGGTACTATTGAGAACAGCAAAGTACTCTCTATCCTTGCTCTCAACCTTATTGGTCTTGGGATCGGTTCTGATGGTGTGAAGCTTCATAGCTGTATACTTGCCAGGTGCACGTAGCGGCACTTGAGCGTCGATTGAACGGACGCACGTGTTGTATTCGATACGCTTGTTGGCCTTGGCAGCCATTCTCTTTGCGATCTCTTGAGCACCGCCGTCGACGCACCACCAGTACTGGATATCCTTGGTAGCTGGGTTGTTGTCCATGTCGTCGGTGTGGAAGTCAAGTTCCTCCAAGACGCACTCCGTAAGGGACTGGTTGTACCAGCCGGTACCACTTCCAAAGGTTAGCCTTGGCAAAACAGAGTGTCAATGATGACTTACTAGGTCATGGTCTCAAGCCACTCGATAGTGTTGAAGTTGTAGCCAGGACCCAATGGGAAGGGTTGGCTCTTGTCCTGAGGTGGAGGCGTGTCCTTCTTTCTAAGTTCGTGGGGTTGACCTCTGCAAATGTTATCAGTTTTTGTCACGGACCACTTTATCAAACGAGTGACACATACGAGCCGAGAAATTGGCGAACGCTCATATGGTCGGCCTTCATTAGTAGCTCCCATAGCTCCTGAGCCCTCCGGCTTCTTATCGGTCCGTCATTCTTCGTTACTCCCTCTTGATCTTTCTTACTCCCTTCGTCCAATTCGCCGTTCTTTTCAGCAATAGCGAGCTTGAACTTCTCCTTGACTTCCTTCATGAAAACACCTAGGGCTTCACTAACGAGTTTATTGGGATCAGTCTTCAAGAGACTAGGGACTGGTTAGCTGAACCCATTTACTTAGCATAAGATCGATTGTAATACTCTTCCGGAATCTTTCCATTAGGGGGTAAGCCCCCATTGACTTTATATGGGTCATTGGGATGTTTGTCATCGGCCCAAACATTGCCTTCGTGGGATACGTCGTTGAAGTAGGAGGGACATTTGTTGAGCACGTCCTTCAGATAATAAGGAATCAGGCCTGGCTTGCTCTCTTGGGTGAGCCCAATGTACTGGAACAGTTGAAAGGTTCTACAATAGAGTAAGTAAGACTTCTCGATTCATTCACCGTATTAACGAACCTCTTCATAATTGAGTTATTTGGAAATCGCATAGCACCGACATCATAATAGTCGTGCTCTTCATCAGAGAAGTGGTGAGTGTACAGACGCCCACCAAGTCGCTCCGCTCCCGCGGCTTCAAGAATGTCGTAGTTGATCTTGAGCCCTTTTCCCTTGAGATTAGGATGATCGTTGAGCCAATCAAAGAGCAGAGCAGCGAACAAACCGGCCACTCCAGCTCCAACAATGCCCACGTCAATCTGACCTTTAGCCTTGGGGATGTAGCCAGGTCCAGTGAGTTCTTCTGTGACTTCCCTCAGCTGGCCTATGTTGATCTTTGGAGGAATAGTGACGTTAGCTTTGGACCCATTCACGAGATCAACAACACCCTTGAGGTCGTAGTCCATAGTTGCTCGAGCGACATCACGCGCCCACATATGCTTGTAGGACTGTGTCTTTTGATGGACTTCGATGAAAGGTTGTTCAGACGCCATGATGGAGATTAGACTGGAGGATTGAATAGGAAGATGTAAATTGATTGTCTGGAGAAAAATGAAAGAGGGCAGGACCTCGCTTATATGCTTTGTGTCAACCTTGCAGGCGTACGACTGGCCTCTCTATAGCTGTACAGTAGTATCGTGATGTACTGATGTATCATGAGTGCATCTAACCGTATTCCTTCTACAAGATGCATTCCTACAGAATATGACCAATTCTTCATTATGCAAAGATCGACCATGAAGACTGTATTGGCTGGCTGACATGAAACCTTGGAGGGCTTCTGCAAGCTGCTTTGGGGTAGGTTGCTGCAATGACAAGAGACACAAACCTCTCATAAGGTGTTGTGTCCTTTACCAAGCGATGGTGGCTGGCGGCAAAAACCTGCATGCCTCAAACTATCGATTATCGTTACGGCCTTGTCTCAAACAGGGTCTAGATTCTTAGCCAAGCTGCCAGTCAGCTAGTGTCCGCACTTGTGCCATGGAGTCGATGAACCTCAATTGACGAATCATAGTCCCGCATTCGTAGTATATGGTGGGGCAATCGAAGCACCTTGAATGTCTGGACTGAGACATAGCTATTGACAGCGAAGTCTGGAATGCTCACCTCTTCTAAGAACATGCAGCTAGCCCTAGACGTCGTTGAATCACAAACATGGCGGCTGTGTAGGCGGCTGAAATGCCTATCCCCCGCACTCATGCAGAATCCATCAGGATCACCACATGCCACTTTGGTCGTTGTGCGTGCGGCTGAACAAAGATGGTCTGGCCTTGAGATATAAGACACTTTTGTTACATTATCAACTTATCGAGGCTGGCTGACTGCAAGATAACCTCGCTGAGTCTTTGATTGTTTTTCAGCCGTAGGGTAAGAGGAATGCGGTAAATTAAGTATCCTTCCTTTGCGCACTTTCGAATCACTAGTATTAATAAGTAAGGCTCTAGGTGATTTAATTGGCCAATAATATAACATTTACGATAAGAACACAAAAGACTGACCCTGGAAAATGAAGCTAATACCTGCACTATTGGCACAGCTGAGGCTGTAGTATGTCAATAGTGCCAAGCGCTAAAAAAAAACGAAATAAACCCCTGATGTGGAACAATTGACATTTTAAATGTCTCTGGGTTCTTCATCTTTCTTTTGTTTTATTCTCCCTTCATTCAGTCTTACCCTTGTCGCTCTTTTCTACAGCGAAAATGCGTTTCGCTGCGTTCCTGTCTTTAGGCCTTGGTGCCAATATCGCAATTGCAAGTGTTTGCAAGCCTCGAAGTCGAACACTGACCAACTCCGGTAAGTGGAATGTATCAATAGAGCATCGATTTATTTATTAACTCATATTTAGGCAGCGTATCTACCGAGCCCGCATCTGCAACCTCGACGGAACCTGTCGCTATCTTTACTACAAGTACAGACATTGTGACAACGACTACAGCCTCCGTCGAATTATCTATCAGTGCCACATCTACAGACGACGATGTAACTTCTACCGAGGCGACAGAGTCAGGAAGCGCTAGCATCGAGCTCTCAGCTTCTACTGCTACAGAGACAACTGCAACTGAAATCCCTACTACAACTGCTGAGACAACGACATATGCTGAAGCAACCACGACGTTGATGACCACCACTGAAGATACATTTGTGCCTATTCCTACCTTTAATATCAAGGCCCTAGGCTCAGATGTCGATGGCCAATTGCTGCGAGGCGATCCAGTTCAATATAACAACCTCGGGTGGTATACGCCCTCTCCCCCAGTTCTCACTTTCTCTATCGAAGCCAGTACCAACTATGTACGAGAGATAAACACCGGGAAATACTTATGTGTTTCTTTCGGAGGCGATGGTTTCCCCAACTCGAATATGCTCTGCGACCCTAATAACCACTACGCTGGAATAGAACCTCTCACATGCGAACAGACTCGCGGCCGAAAGCTCAAGTGCTCTGCACCAGCTGGTGAATGCCACTTGGACGAGGCGACGGATACTACTTATTGCAATGCGGTTCCTGGTACCTGGGACCAGTTTGATGTGATCCATGGTAGGATAATCAACACTCCTGCTCTTGTCATGGTATCAAGCACCAATCCTCCTATCGCCAACGATTTAGAAGCCATCGAGCTTCAGGTCGTTCCGTATGCGGATTAAATTCTTGAACATCTGGCTGGCATCTAATCTCCAGTTCTCTTCTACTTATCTATACAGTTGTATTTTATGCAAGTTTCTATTGTAAATAATTATTCACTGTATCAATTCCTCCCCTTCCTCATAATAGTTAAACTTGTTATCTAAAATATAGAGAGCAAAATGGTCGCAGGTATGTCAGTGATTAATACATTAGTATTATATATAAATAAAGTCTATTCTGCCCCATTTATTTACGTCTGTATCGCAACTGCACTGGTTATGCTTGCGACACTATACTAGTAGATATGATATTCTAAAGTGTTTTTCCTCAGCTGCTTCTGTAGCTTCTTCTCACTGACGTAGCCTTATCACGGAATACTTTACAATAGATATACATAGGCTGGAAAATCATATCAATCTACAAGTTTAAGTTTTCTATGCCTTATGGTATTAATGTAACTGAATCTGCTGGATGAGGCTCATCTATTATGGAGTTTCTCTGGTAAAAACAGACAAGGCCAGCGACTCAGGTTCCTGATGCATAATGAGAACTTTCCGGCTGTTCTCTGAATGTAATATTATAATCATCATACAAATTCAGCCTTTACTGCATTAACATTTATTCTAATAACGAAACAGTCCTTACTACTATCTACATTTTCTTGCCTTACCTACCTTACTGTCACTCTTTCGAAACTATTCTTTATAGCTATAATGTTACTCTTAAGGTCCTATTGGATCTTGTTGCTTATCAGGTTAGGTTCTGTTCGATCTACCGTTAGATGAAATCAATTTGTAAGAAGAAGCTGAGGCTCTTAAGCTTTTGGAGCTGAGTCGGCCGCAATGTGATAATAGCATTAATGTATGTCGTGAGGCCTGTTATATTAATAAAGTTAACAAGGCAGCAAGAGGATCGGATACCCACCATGAAGCCATATTCAGCTGAGAATAAAGAGAGAGCTTGATTTCAGCTTCCTTCCTTCTAATTGATGCAACCGAAATTACTACATGCTGTAAAGTTTAAGAATGCCGTCGTCTATATGGTTGGCATGGGCCTTCGTGGAAGAAATGCGGCGCATTTCTAGTCTACATTCCTAAGTAGGGAAGTGTTAGAAAATATTTTCCTCTACAGCAAGTGGCTAGAAAAAGTGTGCCACTTCGCTGTAGACCTGTGGGATCTCTCTACTAACTATTCTAAGGCCTATGAATCCTTTGTTATAATTAGTGCTATTCATAATTAGTTCTACCACTTACCTAGACTAACACATAGGTTTGAGTTACTTATCATTCTTATAGTGTATTACCTAAACCATTATGTAGATTAAATTGATTTTATTAATCTATAAATAGAAGTTAATAGTTACTATATAAGTGGCTGATGTAAGAGTAATTAGCCTGTATTACTATTTTCGACTAGGGCTGACACAAGCATTATTTCAAATTCGCTCATAATAAATTCTTTTCCTTTAGTTTACATCCTATATTATCTACAAATAACTATCCTCGCTTTACTTTTCAATTATCTTGCAATATGCAGTCTAATACTTACTTACCCCTTTGTGATAGTCCTAAAGCTATGCGCCTTGTGCGTCTCGCGCCGTCTGCTAACTTTGGGCATATCTCCGTTACTGCCCAGCTCATTGAGACTTCGTGGGATGAGTGTAACTATGAAGCCTTAAGTTACTGCTGGGGTAAAAAGCAGAAGAAGAAACAAATCCTGTTGAATGGGGAGCAGTTTGAGATCACTGCAGATTTATATAATGCGTTAGAGCATTTGTGTCTTGAGCATGAAAGCCGACAACTTTGGGTGGGTTTCCCCTATAGCTGGGTAAATGGGTCACTGATATTGAGTCCACAGATTGACGCGATATGTATCAATCAGACTGACACAGACGAGAAAAGTCTCCAGGTGCAGAGAATGCGAGATATCTATCAAAACGCTGAAAGAGTACTCATTTGGACCGGTCCATCAACAACCAATACCCAACAGGCGTTCGAAAAAGTGAATCAACTGCTGGCATGTAACGATATGAATGCTAGGAAAGACATATGGAACGGAAAGGATGACCAATGGATTCATTGCCTCAATGAGATTATCAAAAGGCCGGTAAGAAAGTGCTGTGATATTCAAACCAATTACGAGCTAACCAGGGATAGTACTGGTCTCGTGCGTGGACTGTTCAAGAGGTTGTCCTCGCTAGAACAGCTCTACTCTATTGTGGCCACGACACAATCCCGTTCTTTGACTTTGCCCAGTTCCTAACACAAGAGACAACACGTGACAAAGTCAAGGTCAAATATGCTCTGTTCAGTTATTTGAAGATGGTTTCTGAAATGCGTAAGCCGTCATATCAAGATCCACCAACAGGTTTGTTCGGGCTTGCATATCAACTTCGCTACCGCCAATGTACGGTCTCTCACGACAGACTGTATGCTTTCCTCGGGCTATTGAGAGGTGAGAGCCTTTCTACGGAAGAACTCCACGTAGACTACAAAATGGGCCTCCAGAGATTATCCACGATATTCTCTAAAGCAACAATGATGAAATACAAAACGTTGCTTCCACTTGTTCTCGCAGAAAGGATGTTCCCAAGTTTTCCCACCTGGTGTTATGATTGGTCAGCAAAGACACCTGAGCCCAATCAACTTTGGCATGGACGACGTCTATTCTGGACCGGAGGGCTCGACGATCCTATTTATTACCCTTTACATTCTACTCATCACTCAGCAGCAGGGGGGCTCCCAGCACGTCTCAAGGTTGATTTTGAATTACTCGATATCATTTCAGTTCAAGGGTTCAGACTTGGCAATATAGCCAGTGTAGGAAAAATTGCCTATAGGAATACTGCGAGGCCAAATTACGTCCGACTATTCAAGAATTGGGAACGTATGCTTGGAGGTCCGTGGGAGGACCCAGAAAAGACAGCAAAGTTTGCCAGGACTATCACAGGGGGTGCTTGGGATAGGGCTCCAGCGTCCTGGAGAGCATGGAATACTAAAGACTACTCGGAAAGGTGGAATCCTGATTATTTCCGGTATCAGGTTATCCCAGATCTCACCCGAATTGACACAGGATACCACATGAGCCTTCACCAAGGTGTCGACATACGGAATGATGAAGCCCAAATCAAGTATGACCGTATTCGTGACGATGCTTGCGAAGATCGAAGGTTGTTTATACTCGAGAATGGAGACTATGGCATCGGTCCATCTGAAGTCAAAATCGGGGACCCGGTTGTTATCCTTCTCGGCAGTCAAGTTCCTCTGGTGCTACATAGGAGAGACTATAATGGCCCCCGGGGTTGGGTATATAGCGACAAAGCTAAGCTCTTTAGTTCAACATGGAAGTTCTTAGGGCAAGTATATATAGATGATAGAATGAACTACAGTGGGGATTTGCAGCAGGATATCAATACTGGTCTGGTTCTCTTAGAAGACTTCTTAATGGATTAGTATAAAATTAGTAAAGGGCTTCTATACCTTTTAAATAATATATTACTATTTAACTCCTTACGTTTTATAATTAACCCTAATAAAAGAGAAGTTAGTCTTATATCTCTCGTTTTCTTCCTCTTATCTATTTATATAAGATTTGTTCTTTCTATTATTATATCTTATTAGAAGGTGTTATAGTATTTAACTCTACTATATCGTAATAATTACATATCTTAATAATCGGTAAGTAAAAGCCCCTAGCGGTTGGAAAGTTAGATTCAGCTTTAAAAAGTCGTTATTGCATAGTTATGTTTTGCTAAAAGTTTCTCTTCCTCTCCAGAAGAAGACGTAGCGTAGTCAAAAGGAGAAGTCACGCCACAATAACCGCAACTGATTAGTAAACAAGAACTCAATCGGGATGGCTGCGGGGTACACGATCGCGGTTTGTGGAGAGTGTCGAGAAATTGTTGGATGTATAATCTGGTAGGGGATATGTCGAGGGCTGCAGAACGAGAATAGAGTTTTTGATGATGACAAGGGGTATAGTGGGAGAAAAAAGATGTCTGTATCCATGAAATGTCAGTATTCTTTAGCGGTTTCTAGATTGCAATAAATGGGGGACTCGGAAACAAATGAGGAGGAGTTTAGTCGACAACCCTTGTATTTAGGTGCGTTATCTTGACGTCGACCCATTTCGTGATTTCTATTATGTCCGAGGAAGGATTACCTGGTCCAAAGTGGTCAAGAGTGTTTACCACTTTTGACCACTCGCTCCTGCCCCAGATACTATTCTCGGGTAAAGACGGTAATTAGATATCAGAGCATAAATAGCAGGGAAAAAAAAACGAAAGCGACAAGAAGACAGTGTAAATACTTGTTTTCATCTCGCATGCGAGTCTTTGGAGATTGGTAGTTATTGTTGCTTCTCATTCGTGAGTCGCGTTTCAGCAGCCGCAGCAGTCGTGAGCAGTTCAATCTGGCGCAGCCGATGGTGGTAATACAGCGGGTGAAGCCAAATTCCTGTTGCGTCAAGGGTACGTACCAATTCAGCATTGGTATTGGATCCTTCACATAGCACTCTCTTCTGACATTACAATTTCTTTTACCAAACCATTCTCCAAATCATTCTGCGACAACAACTACGGCAAATCATGCCAGACTCTCCGACTCTGGGTGTGAGAGATTCCCCGTAGGATTGTGGGCTGCACATGAAGCTAAAACTTGTAATTAAGGATGTAATATCGTTTCCACGATAATACAGTTCGCCATTCAGTTGCTCGTCGGAAAACCACACATTCAAGGATGGGCAGACACATGAGCAGGTGGAATATATATCCAAGTTTGTGCACGTTACGGTACCGGATGATTGCATCGTCGAACTCGTGGAGGGTATCACGGCATCGGTAAATAAAGTTTTGAAAACCATATATAATAACGACTGTACTATTAGACACAAAACGTGGGCTCAGATAGATCGTGTACAACATGATGGCGACGACACTTTCTCAGAGTCGCACCTCGCAACCCTTTTTCTGACAAAAGAGACAACTTCCCTCAAATCGCTTCAGTTCTCTGGAGCAATTCTTTATGCCTCATTCCTAAATCCCTAATCTCATCTGCAAACTCCCTAATGTTGTCGTCTCGACTCTCGTTATGAGCTGTTGGGTTTACGCGGGATCTCTGATAAGATTGGAATACAATATCCAAATCTGTTTCAATAGTGGCTAGGACACTTCTGAGCATGGTATTGAGTCTTTCTGAGGTTAGTTTGATCAATTTTTCCATGCTTTCGGAGATTGCAACGGCCATTTGCGGGAAGATAACTCCCTGTTGGATGTGCCCTTGGACGATCGATCTTTGGCGTGCGGCTTTACCGGTCCCTTTACAGTTTGGTCTCGTTAGGTTATAGCTCTTCGAAAAAAAAAGAAGAAAAAAAAAGCACGCTTGAGCGGCGGCTGACAAGTGTTATGGGCCAAGGGAAACATATGCACATACCATATTGGCTAACGGCAGACCTATATATAGGCATCATGTCTTGAAGTATGTAGGAGTTGTAGTTCGACTCGGAAGCGTATCTGCGTATCGCTCTATCCAAAGTATTAGCTGTATGTCACAAAGACAGTGCAATAGATGGCAGCCAAAGACAAGCGCTTAACCCTACCTTACTTCGGCAGAGAACTGTCTCTTTTCTCTGTTCATCCGGTACTCAAGGTTTCCAATCTGGACAGTAACACTTTCGACGATAGGCTCAACGCGGAACTGCGGGAGTGAATCTGTCAAGGCAATTACTGTCAGCCGCTCCACCAGGATTGAAACAGTTTGACTCACCATACAAACTAGATTTAAAAGACTCCAGCCGACTCTTGACACCATCGAGCAGAGCAGCGAAGACATCGGACACTTCTTCTTCGACAAGGTCCCATTGACCTTCAAGTTCCATTCGCATTTTCCATATAATCTTGGCATTCCAGTTCTCGTGCCCTCGCTTCAAGGTCTCATGAACTCCATTGTTGCGACACCATGCGTTGTATTGAGCTGTAAAACTGTTAGTGTTATGTCTTTCTAAGCTTGCGGGTTTGTCTGCTAAATTACTCCAATGCCACTATTACAGTCAAGTTAGTCTTCTTCTCGCCTTGCGTATAACTATTTAGTCACTCACAGTTGTCCATACCGAGCCCTCCTTGCTTGCAGCTTCATCCCAATGCTGGTCTCTTCGACCTAACAGAAAACTAGATTAGGGTTATGCCTCTCTTTTCAATGAGCTATGGACTACAACATACCAAAGAACGTCATTATCTGCTCCTGAAAGCATGTAGTAAAGTCCTGTTTGAAGGTATCGACAACATCAGACATCTGTGTGGTCCTTTAGCATTATTTGGTAGCACTAAGAACAATTCCCGAGCCCTTACCTGATCTATAAGCTCGGTGACTCTTGTGTATACAGAGTCATCTGGCTCTTCAACCTCATCTTGCTTTTGAAGCGAGGTACAGGCCCATAAGTCCAGCGTATTGAGAAGCGCCGACAACCTGGAACTCAAGAAATGTTTTGCTTCACTCAACTGGGCATCAGCAGTCACAGTGTGACAAAACCTACGAAGATCTGGGATCCCGCTGGCTTCCACAAATTGAGCGTTTCCCTTTGGGCAATACTTTTCGTACCACTTGTTGGACACGCAGAATACATCCAGAGTCCTGCCATTCATTTCAGACGAGTAGACGCTTTGAAGGTTTCGCTTGACATGTTCGTTCCGTGCTTGAACTAGCAAAAGCTCCTGCCTGTGCGATTGTTAGATTGGCTTGGTAGTATACAATGGTAGCCAGCTTACTTCTTCTTTGCGGCTTTCTTCCTACTCCTGTCTCCAGTACACTTTGCGCTATTGATTTCTTCATCAAGGTATGTCATGGTTTCAGTAGAGATACTGTGGTTTGGACCGCAGAACTCAAGTCTTGCTGTGCGAAGATTGATCTCCTAATTGGCAGGGTTATTAATCGGCATGAACACGACTTAACCACGTCGTCATACCTCTGACTTGGTACACACAACTGAAACGTTCAATCGTTGTGTACCGGATTGTTCCCATTCCATTGGCATGTGACGAGAAAGTACATAGAATAGTGAAGACTTGAGAGATTGGTCGGTAATGGCACGGGATATCTTGGCAACAATGAGGATGTTGTCACATTTGATGAGATAATCTTGAGTTGCTCGAACTCTTGCTAGGTTCGTGTCCTGGAGCCCTTGAATGAGGCTGTGAGTTAAAATACACTCTCAACTGAATTTGGTCAGACTCACCAGGTAGGTCTGCGAGGACAACTCCAGTTTTGAGAACTTGTGAATTAAGATATACGCTAGAAATTCCGTATGTAAGATGTAAACTTTGAAGCGAGAAAAATTGGTCTCTTACCGGATAATCTTAGTGAACGGCCAGAATTTGTCTTGCATGAAGAACTTTGTCTTCTCAACACATTCCTCAGAAGTCTGTGCCGTTGATGTCCAAAAGCCGTCTTCACCACCCGTTGGCCACTCAATTTCTCGTGTCCACTCGATCAACTGATCTGTGATCCGTTCCAGAGCCCCATCTGACATGTCCTGGGCAAAACTCTGCGTGAACTGTTTCTTGTGTTTGAACGCTGCGTGCAGCGCAGACCACGCTTGTTCGGATTGTCTCATATAGCGGTTGTAATCCTGTTCCGAGGTTTCATTAGATTCAACGCCTGGGAGGAATAACTGCCTGTAGCTCCATAGAAGCTCTTTGATAAGCTCCCGAATTTCTGACGCTGAGAGATACTCGACATCAATGGTGATGGGAGTAATATGTTCTGCTTTCTTCTGTCGATACTCAGTAACAACTGAGGTACAGGCGGACCCAATATCGCCCTATAAAGTTTCACATGACATTAATAATAATTCCTCTAGAATCCATTGTAAATGTTTCATCACAACATACCGTTTGAGCGACCCCTGGGAAGTGGAGTAGTGAATTAATAAGACTGCTCTTTCCTGTAGCAGAAATAGTATAAGCGACAGAACGAGCGTTGTTATTTGGTGGGTTCCTGACCTTCTCCTGAGTCTCCTAGAACGGCGATTGTGCGCGTGTCAGTGCCCTGGAAGCGTTGCAATCTCTTTGCATCGCCCAGGAACTTATCAATCTCTGAGCCTTCGTCCTTTAGGGCACCGGTTTGCATTTTTTCAATAGACCTTACAGCCTTCTGCGCTATATCGGAGGCTTGTTTCAATACGTCTTGGAAAGTGGCCGTAAACAGGGCATGGGGAGGTGCGGATTCCGCTCTAGCGTCATAGGGAGTGATGGGAACAGACGGCTCAGGAGTTGGAGACGCTATACCACCTGATTCCGGCTTGTCTACACCGGGCTGGCTGGGAGTTGAAGGGGTTGATGAGAGCAATGATGAAGACTGACGTCTACTGTCTGAACCAGGTGGGGATAAAAATGAGGACGCAGGTGCCTTCATACCATTTTCACTTGCTGCATGAGCGATCTTTGCTGGAGATGTAGTGACATATGCAGAAGGTGATTGCTGTGGCGTTGCTGCTCGAGAAGGCGAAGGTGATGGCAACGGTGTCATGTTATGGAGTGTGCCAAACGAGAATGACACTGCTCGAGCGTCTCTATCCGTAGATGCGACATTTTGATCACGGCCACCGAACTGAAATACAGTATTCGGCGTGATGCTTCGGTTCTGAGACGACTGGCCAAAGACGAAAACGCCTTCACTTTCAGGCGAGGAGGAAGAACCGGAGCGCGGAGGGGAAAATGACAGGTCAACTTTCCTTCGCAGCTGCCTGGGAGCTGCTGAGTGGCTGCTGCCGTATTGGGGAGAAGTCTGACCGTCTCCTAATGACAATTTCTCAAAAAGGATTGACGGCGGGTCTGGTGAAAGATATGCCATGTTGTGATTTAAGATCAGGACGAAGGAAAAGTTTGGGAAAGAATCTAGGTAGCGTTAAGTAGTGGGTTTTACCGTCATATAAATACCTCATATCACGCTGGCCTCGCCAGGTTATAATGTCTGTTGGTTGTAGTTTTTATGCATGTTGGTTCGATGTTCTGCAGGGGTGGACAGGCATGGGTTTCAGTCCATATAGATAGAACCAATCACAGAAGCATAATCTTACTATCACGCCTGTCTTGTGATCATTATCGTCCGGTAGCCGCTTGCAGATCTAAAAATATCATACAGGTAGGAACCGCCCTCAATTCTGTTTTTTGAGGCTACATTTAATTGTGATCTCTTATTTTTTTACCCTATCTATAGCTTACCGGGACAATCCCAGAGGTAGCATATAGCTGAAGGGGTCCCACACGTGAGCGAGTACAAATACCAGATTCCAGCTACAACGGATATAGGATTGAAGGCAGAAGTTTCGCAAGTGTCGATCTCCCTGAGACATCGCGAGGACGAAGACCTATGACGTCGAAACACTGCAACTACAGTGCACGTGAGAAGGGCTTAGCAGGCCGCTGATCGGCTATTCTTTGGCGTGCAAGTCTGGATGATCGGATGTCGGAGCGCTTAGAGCACTAAAAGCCATAGGATTTGTTGTTTCAGAGGAGCGTGACTATGGGGAAATGTGTGGGTGGGTATAACTCCAAATTTGGGGATGAACGACATTCAGTCAATGTATAGGTGTCACTGCTGAGCCACCGTTTGCAACCCCATGCATCTCCTGCGTTCCTGCGCATTTCGATCAGTCTCGTAGGATGTTACTAGACAATATCCGACTGTCTCCTACCCTAAACACTCATATTCACTATCTCAACTGAAAAGTACTCATAGACCCAGATATGTTTACAGGAATTTTGTTCCAGCTAATATTGTCTCACTGCATGGCGGCGAAGCTGGCGTAAACATAAATAATTCCAGGGCCAAGACAAGATCACTTCCGTATCAACTGTTCATTTTACACATAGCTCCTTATGAAACGGGCTGTAATGAACGAACTGCGACGCTTGCAGGATATGCTTATCAATAGACCAGTTATGTGAATGGCTACGATAAAAGATTGACTAGTAAGCTATATGGCGCAAGCCCAAACTTCAGTTTGGCTGGTTGAAATGCCAATCACCATACCAATGATTACGTTTAGCTGGTGCAAAGTTACAAAAGGGTTTCAGCCAATACAGGCTAGCTGATTAGAAAGGTCTTGACCATTGAGGTACGTGATAAATGTAGAAAACTCACATACCGAAGCCTATGAAGGCATATATTCTGCATCCGTGCCCCGAGACATTGATGATGCACGTACGAACTTCAAAAAATATTTGTATGTGCTCCAGCCAGAGCACAAGCATTGCAAGTAGTCCTCATCGGCTTCATTCTCTTCTTTGCTTTATCAGTCATTCTCTTGGCAGCCAACAAAGTTTTATCAGTAGCTCGATAAATTATGAATTCAATCTATCTGTTGGTAGCTTTACTTGCTGCACCAGCTCAATCAGCGCTGGCTGTTGATGAGACATACCCTTATCGTAGCCCCAAAATCCCTATTGGCGATTGGGTCGACCCTACTATCAACGGCAATGGCAAAGGATTTCAGCGTCTAGTCGAGCGTCCAGTTGTGACACCTGCCTCCGCGAACGTCAGCAATAACGTTAATGTCATCTCGTTGTCGTACATCCCTGCAAAGCAAGACCATACAACTGTCCGCATCAACATTCACTACCAAACGCCATTTGGTTTGGGCGTCCCACCCTCGGTTCAATGGGGAACTAGTGCTTCCACCTTGAATAATCTGGCTACCGGCTCGAGTACAACATATGATCGCACTCCTCCCTGTTTTCTCATTAGTATCGTTACTTAATACAGCCAATTCTTCCACAACGTTCAAATCGAACACCTAGACCCCGGCACGATGTACTACTACCAAATTCCTGCTGCCAACGGTACCACGCAGTCTGATGTTCTTAGCTTCACTACCGCCCAAGCCAAAGGCGATCCGTCCGAGTTCAGCATTGCTATCAATAATGACATGGGCTACACGAACGCCGGTGGAACTCATAAGTACATAAAACGAGCGGTTGAGGATGGCTTGGCCTTTGTCTGGCATGGCGGTGATCTTAGCTACGCTGATGACTGGTACTCTGGCGTCGTGCCTTGCAACTCTGGGTGGCCCGTTTGTTACAACGGTAGCTCAAGTCAGCTCCCTAACAATGATACGAATCCAGACTACTTCCACACGCCTCTTCCAGCTGGAGAGAAGCCGAACCAAGGCAGTCCTCGTGGCGGTGACATGAGCGTTCTTTACGAATCCAATTGGGATCTTTGGCAGCAGTGGATGAACAACATAACTCTACAAATCCCTTATATAGTTCTCCCCGGAAACCACGAGGCCACATGTGCTGATCATGACAATCCTCCATATGTTCTCTCTGCATATCTCGACGAGGACATAGCAAGCAAACGGTACCAGGCCCAGCTCTACGCTAAACTACTACTCGTGCCCCCCATCTCAGCGCAATTTCACTGCCTTCCAGAAACGGTTTCATGTGGCAGGCGAAAAGTCCGGCGGCGTTGGTAATTTCTGGCACTCGTTCGATTATGGCTTGGCACACTTTGTATCCATCGACATGGAGACAGATTATGCTCATAGCCCGGACAAGACATTTGTGGAAGATCTCGAGAAGGTGAAACAAGACGAAGATTGTCTCGGCAGTGATAAGAATTTACCAAACTGCAAGTGCAAAGGTAAGGACAAGGATACAGCCGAGTGTGAAGAGGAGAAGTGCAAGTATAAGAAAACCGAA
This sequence comes from Fusarium acaciae-mearnsii, assembly GCA_017657105.1. NCBI lineage: Eukaryota > Fungi > Ascomycota > Sordariomycetes > Hypocreales > Nectriaceae > Fusarium > Fusarium acaciae-mearnsii. The sequence goes on from JAGDVL010000016.1 coordinate 159,083, forward strand.
ATGGAGGACGAGACGGATTTTGTGGCCGAAGAGACAGATCTTTCGTCTGACAAGACTCATCCTCTGGCCAACATGACACACATCACGGATGCTGGTCCCTTTGGCGCAATTCACAGTTCTTACAAGGATAATAAGGCCTATGAGCAATATCAGTGGTTGGAAAAGGATCTTGCTAGTGTGGATCGATGCAAGACCCCCTGGATAATTATCATGGGCCATCGCCCTATGTACAGCTCCAAACGTGGCGACTACCAGGAACATCTTCGCGAAGCCTTCGAGAAGTTGTTTTTGGAGTACATGGTTGATCTCTACATTGCTGGGTAAGCTGATATTTTAAAATCGTTAACGATGTAATACTAACTGATTATAGACACGTTCACTGGTATGAGCGCCTTAAGCCTATCAGCAACGGTGTTGTTGACAACGCCGCAATTGTGAACAATGACACGTACAAGGTAAACCCTGGAAACTCGATGATTCATCTCATCAATGGCGCTGCCGGAAGCACCGAAAGCCTCTCTACAACCAGCAACAAGACAAAACCTGACATAACTGCTGTCCGTGATCTGACGAGCTTTGGCTTTTCCAAGTTGACCGTCCATAACGCAACAACCCTTTCTTGGGAGTTCATAAAAGGCAAAGACGGTCTATCTGGTGATTTGCTTACTGTATTGAAGGATCTTTCGTCAGTTTGTGAGGCCTTTGATTCCTCTAGCTTGCTTGGGTCTTCTTGCTCTTCTGAGTGCTTTAGCTCTGGTTCTGGCTGGCTTCTCTGGCTTTACTGCAATATCTCTTGCTCCAGCTTCTGGCACTCGTTAAAGCATTAGTTAGTATTTCTTTTTATTACTTCATTAGTACCTTAAAAACACAGAGAGCACACAAATGCAGAATAGTATCATCAGATAAGACAATTAAATGGTTTTTAGAGATCTTCATTGGCCTACCCAGGTACGGGTATGTAGGCGATTGATTCCAAGCCAACGCTATCGGATATTCTAAATTATAACCCTCAAGGTTAAGAGACTCGTTCCTGATGTTGTCAAGTTGGTGGCCTAGCGCCTAAGGGTCACCATTGCATGGCTGAGACTTGTTCAAAGGACAAGAAATAAGCTCGCCTTCTTGCCCTGCAATCGGGACACATGAACCCGAACACTGCAGATAATATATTAGTCAAGATAGGGACTATTCTATATGCTAAAGGGACACGTACGCTCTTGTCAGCGCAGCATTTGGTAGCAGATACCAATCCAAGGGTTGAAAGGGTAAAGATCAGGGTTGCGAGGAGTTTCATGATTGAGATAATATGGGTAATATTGGGAAGAAACAGAATAATTCAAGAAAATCAGATTGACTTTACTTCAACAAAACTTGATCGTTTTCTCTTTATACTAGGCCATGTAGGGCGAATGATGGAGTAGGACTTTCGGTGAATCAAACACTCAGACCTTGTGATATCACGAAGGATCACGAAGGATCAAAGGAGTAATCCTGCCGTTACATCACACTCCACTCAACGGGTCTGTAAACTTTTTATTCATTTATGTCCTTGCAGTAAGTCCTGTTGCAATCCCGGTCACGCATGTCATTAGCCTGGTAGTAACTCACCATGCACTTGCCAACCGAGCCTGAATGCTCGAGACTCTTCGCTTGTCTTGGGTGCAGTCGGGTATTACAGTAGTTATCGTAGCCTTGCTGGCAAAGAGATCACTTATTTGGACTGACGCAATGCACCTACGAAGACCCGTACTAGCCGCCAGTAGCTGCAGTAGAGGTGAGACTATATGGCATCATGACTAGGAGGGCGCAAAAGGTGAATCATCATCACACATCCAAATCGCTTATTTTATCAATTAATACACTTTCTCAACGATATACATCGTCGACACCAGTGCCACTGCTACATGACTCGTAATAATACAGGCTTTCGTTGCGTCCTGCCATGATGCCGAATGATAGCTTTTCCGTTTCATTTACTTCTCCCCGTATAGGGCAGATATATCCCAAGGTCCTTGGTTTGACAGTTCGCTTATGATGATGAACTTGTGATGAAATTCCGAGACCGGTCAATATCACCGTGATGTGGCTATGAGTGGGGGATCGGCAGCAGAGTGCTAAGCCAATCATAGAGTATCCTCACCTCAGGAAGCAGAGATGCTTTTAACGTTAATCCGAGGGGCATGTTTCTTATCGTAATGCTGCTTCTGGATGTTTCGATAGGTATCTGAAGTCATCAATTCGACGACTGTGTAGCATCAATGAGGCAATGCCAGATCAGACACGAAGATTAAAGCAGGAATTGGCGACGGCGGAGCAGCATCGTGAGTGGCCAAGGGATTTAACCACTTGACCACTGACTCTTACCTGCAATACTCTGCCAGTTAAGAACAATCCACATAACCGCCTTTGATTTCATACTCCAACACTAACTCCTTCATGTCGCAACCATGTTCAAAGAGGGGAAATCATCACATCTGGCAATGACTGCTATCTTCGTTGTAGTCGGTGTGTGTATATTCACATTACCGCTTATATTTAGGCTTCCCAAGCTGCCTATATCAATCATGATAGGTCTCAACAACTTACAGGAGCCAAATGAACGCTATATCGTGGCTTTGTGGGCACAATTGAGGTGCTCAGATTTGAAGTATTATTAACAAGGAGAAGCGGCCATTCCTATACTCGGAGTGGTTTTACAATGAACTGGACATATACTAAAACCGGTCTCAAGATTGATGATATAGATAGGCACAACAGTCCAACCGGCAAACTCTCAAAGGGCCCAAATGCCAACAACCTAATCGGTAACCTAAAGTTGCTAGGTATAATGTCATTAGGCGGGAAAAACTGGGTTATAAATATATATAGTTACAGAGTTTAATACCATGCTTTCTTAACTTATATAGTAATGGGGTTAAAACGGAAGGCAAGTACGAGTGCATATGAATTAACAAGGGGGACTTTCCTCATAGCTCTAGCCATACCGCCCCAACCCACCGGTTTAGCCCGTGTAATTAGCATTCCTGAACCAGGCGACAAAAAATCATGCGGCCTCAGTCTATTTCAGAAGCGCAGCTATGGAAGGCGATCTAGTAAGTCCGCAAACAACCTGTACATAACTTGAACTTGGTTGGCCTACCTCATCGTTAGTGCGAAACAGTGAATATAAGTCAAGGATTCTGCAAGTTTTATAAGGCGTAAAAGCTCACCGTAGCAGGATTCGTAAATACACAGATCTGATCAGCATGGTCGATCGTCGAGTTCGAATGCAGATGCCAGTATTGCCCGCGAACGAGCTGCAGAGCCCCGGCCCCTATCGCATCCTGAAGCTGAGTTGCAAAATCCGTCCCATCCCTAATAGGACCCGCAACTGGACCGTCCATCGATACGGTATTCACAATGCCATCATTTGGCTGAAGTTGGTCCGCCGTCATTCCTAAGATGCCAGGAGGAGGGGTATTTAACCCCCCCATGGCGTAGGCAGGAAATGATAGGATTGGGAGCACGTCTGGCCGAGGTATCTGTGAGCCAGGCGGGGGAATTTGAGCAAAATATCCCAAATTCCCGAGATGGTTGTTTGCGACATTTGTCATCCACCTCAGAACTTCCCTGGCTCGAGGCAGCGCCCCGAACCGGATGGCCGTTCTTAGAATCGGCGCCGAGATTCCGCCGAGTATCCCGCCGATATTGAAAGGTCGCACGAGTGGAAGCAAAGCTAGTAGGCCGTTTACCTCCGGAGCAGTGAGAGTTTCGTTTAGAAATGGCACTGTCGCACAGAAAGACATGGTGAAGTAGTAGGTAGCTGGCGAAGGGACATATGCGTTGAGAGCGGCTGCACCTTGAATACTGTTGTCCTCTAAGCCATGGTTGCCACCATTCCACCAGACCGTTACATCGCCGGCAATTCTGGCACGCATCTGGCTGTAGAACTCTCCTGGGTTCCGTGAGAAACCCCAATGGTCCAGGTGCAGATCGTAAACCCTGTTTGGTCGGCTTTCAAACGAGCAGGAGGTAACAAAGTCCTGGAGGGGGCTCAGGTTGGACAAGAGAACATTCCATTCTAAGGTCAGATATTGACGTCTGTAACAGTACTTGTAGAGATATGACTCACTTGTACTACGTTTGTCACCGTTGTGCCCTTGTGGGGGGTGCCTAGGGTGACGACGGACTTAACCCAGTCCTGACGGTTGCCAGCATTGATGGCGACGAAGTCGCGATTTAGTCCACGCAGAAGCTCGATCAAGTATCTGATGGTTGTTCCACCTTGCGAATGGCATATGAAATGGACCTTATTGGCAGCGCTCCATGTCCAGGTTGGTGGGAGATGAGCTGCTATAGCGGGAGGGTTATAGACGACTGCTTGCCACGTCTGAGCGTTGTTGAGCAAGGCAGGATTTGCTGGATTGAAGGCTGGATGTTTGAGCCCGAACTGAACAGGAATCAAGGTTGCAGGTACTCCTGGCAGGTCAAATCCACTGCCCGAGTTAGCCCAAAGACTTCTACGACATCTGGTGGTAGAGTGAGACTTTACCCAGGACCATTCCTGTTTATGTTGTAGAGCTGTGCGTGAATCTCACAAGCTCAGTCCCTATTTGACGAAATTGGGCCGATGCGAACAACGATCACGACATAGCCCAGCGTTGATAAGCCCAATGCCAAGTCTTCGAAACCACCGAAATAGTTTACTGTTCCCAGAAGAGGCCGGCCCCATCCACTGAACCCGGGGACTAATCGGTCATGCGGTTAATTACTCTATACATCCTTCACTCTTTTTTAGATTAATATCTTACCTAAGACAATAGGATACCCCGTTCTCGGCAAATTGGGTATTGAATTGACTTGATCTCGCAGATTCCGGATACCCATATTTCCATCGTCAATAGGATGGGTTTGCGGGTCGAGATTAACCATCGGAGTTACGGCAGCCATGTTGAGAATTGTGATGTCAAATGATTCTTGACGGCTGAGACGTAGCAGGGCTGATGAATCAAGCTTATGACTGGTTCCATCTTATAAATGTCCAAGTTGGAGAGCGCAGATACGTATCTAAATTTCTAAATATGTGTTTGGACTTGCATTATGAATAAAGAGGGCTGATTGTAGCTATGATGACACCCTGACATACTAGAGCCGCCAAGACGTAACCCAGGGAGAGGACTTGAATGGAAATGCGACTTCGTAAGGAGAAGGCGCGTCATAGGGTAGAGAGGTTTCAACAACTAGGGCGAAAGGCAGAGGCAAAAGTCAAAGGTACTATTGGGCATTGTAAGATGGAACGACAGTTGTATGTACATCACATTCACATTTCGTGTTTCCGGTCGGACATGATTCCTGTCCCGTTCGAATATTCTCGTATAATTCAAGCCGCTGAGATCACCATTTCGTGTTATGACATGCGAGGCCACATGTCACAATCACATCACACTGCTATAGTACGTATCTCCGCAACTAAACGGAGAATTTCCAGCCATGGCTCTTGGGTGATCTGAAGGTTTCGATAGTTTGGATTTTTTTTTGGTCGCCAGCTTGAGTAAAGATGGTTGAGGAGTAAAAGGCAATGATGTTGACTAGAAGAACAGGTTAGACATTATCCTCTTAAAACTTGAGAAGGGAAGGCTACTTACTACCGCACATCTGCTGGGCAATCATAATGATTCCTGAGGCTTGCGTAGCTCGTCGAATGCGAGGCACAGTAAAGAGTTCGATGGCTCTGGTAAAGAAGTTCGCCTTCTCGAAGCCCTCTTCCTTAACCAACATATCCTCAGCAAGTAACTGCGAGTGGATGTAGTACAAGTCTCGTGCAGCCTGAAGAGGTGTGTGGCGGAGACGAAGGAGCGACTTGTATGCCTTGTTGTGTCGTCCTTTCTTAATCAACCATCTTGGGGACTCGGGAGCAAAGAAAATGCCGAGAAGAAGCGGGACAGCAGGGATAAAAGCAGATCCGAGCTGAAGTCTCCAGGCAATAGCTCCAGTATGAACCACAACAAGGTTTGCAGAGAAGCCAAGCATGATTCCGAAAGCGACAAAGAGCTGCCACGACATGACCAGAGCACCACGAATGACAGCAGGGGCATTCTCGGCAGAATATACAGGGACGGTGACTTCCTTCAGTCCCATTCCAATGCCAAGCAGAATTCGGCAAATAAGGATCTGGACCCAGCTCTGAGAGATCGCTTGGCCGATGGGAGCGAGGAGACTGAAGAGAGCTCCGATGAAGATGGTACCGCGACGGCCGATAAGGTGATTCAAAGGGTCGGAAAGCCAACAAGCACTGAGACTGTTAGCATCAACTCAAGAGTGCCTCTATGGGAGCACAATTTACAACAGAGCAATTGACATATATGGGGCACCGTTGATAGCACCAATGATCCATGAATTCGTCTCACACGTGCCAGCTGTCTCACAAGCGTCGCCGTGATCCGCGATACCAAAGGCTTGGGGGAAAGACAAATTGGCTCCATTGGAACCTGTCTGATCCCGTCCTTGGATAGCTACACTGATGGAATTGAGGAGAATTGTAAAGTAGAGGGCCTTGGGATGATTCCATCCATGATCCCTTTCGGTTCGGAGAGCATCAAGGTCTTCTCAATTCAATTCTTCGATCAATTCGAATTCAACGGGACGCTGTGCCACGAGAGCACCCTTTCGAAGGTAGGGCAGAGCATCATTGAGGTCATGCTGCTGTGCGTAGGCTTCGACATTGCCAAGAAGACGTTCCTTGGGAATACCGATGAGAGGATTTCGGATTCTGTCTCTGTTAATATCCATCAGCACGGGGGGACTAGACTAAGAGACTTACTCTCCGGTTTCGTTGTGCGCCATAAGGACCACACTTACTTTTCTGTTTCTCTCAACAGCATCGTCCTGTCTCCTATCCATAGCTTAGACGTCAATCGATTAGGGAAAGGATACATGAGACTTGCTGATCTGCTTGCTCAATGTGATGAGACATGATGAATCAGATTCAAATTTAGATAGAACAGTAATGGTGAAGGGTATTGGATGGAAGTCTGGAGCTTGACTTTTGGGATACCATTGCCAGGATTACCTTGGCAATATATACTACCTTCTCTGCCTCATCACTCTCCAAGTTCCCCAGGTTCTCCACGTTTACAACGAGTCTGGGGAATTGTGGAGAAATTGTTATCAAGCTTGTTATTAGTTGCACCCATATCCATGTGTGGCGTCTATCCTGCTCGGTTCAACCACCGAGCTAGACTCGGCTAGCAAAAAGCCACAAATTCGCTCGGCCGTCCCCCCGACCCTACTTTTGTGATGTGATCATTTCAGCCTGTCAGCCACACACTTTTCCGAAAGTCTCAGAGTCAGACATCCTGGTGCACTGGCCTGACGGGGCTTTGGGCGATTGGTCGTGCGGGCGGAGGACCGAGGGAAGAAGCTCGTAGAATAACAGGTTTTCTCTTGTCAGACAATCCGTAGCCATTGGCCAGCTACTGACATTTATATAAGAACAGAACTCAAAGCTGTACTCTAAACAGACAACAAAGTATTTACTCATCAATCTCATCTGTTCAGCTTATCTTGAAAAACCACCATCGCCACAATGTCATCTACAACGGCGGTATAATATACATTTAAGTTAGCATACTAGAGCAGGGCTATAAGTAGAAGGGCTATATATATATAGCCAGTATATAAAATAATAATTTACCAGCCTGACATTTAAGTTCCCTAACCTGAATCTAGTCCCATAGAATCTGAGCGTCCTTGCAGCATAATCCCTCCGGTGGCATCAAGCAACTCAGCATCTGAGGAGGTCTGGGCATAAAAGGGAAACAGCATGCCGCGTTCACCCAAAAACATCGCGTTCCGATCTTGGCCGCCCGTATCGGGCGCGGGCGGGGCATTATTTTGCGTGGTCAGTTCCCAGATATCTATAGAAGTGCTTTAAAGATTCTGGCCGGCGCTTGAAGACGTTGGTGTCTCGAATAACGATAGGAAGATTTCCCTTTGATCTGTGATTATTATTACAAGGCCGAGCTTGTTTCAAAGACGATGATATACCTAGCAGTCTCTTCAGGATATCGCGAGCGCGTAAAGCCATACTGTTTGTAGAGCCGAGGTTCCACAAACACTCTACAGCTCGGCTCAAGTCCCTCTTCCAAGCGGGCGCAAGAGGATATACGGGCTCGTAGATGCAACATATTGCCTGCACAAAGGTAGCCGTGATCAACCAATACGTAGCATACCAGGCAAGGCCCCGCGGTTGTTTGGGTTTCCTTTCGATGTAACCGCAGATAGACTCAACACACTTTTCTGCCACAGAAAGACACGTCGAGATAGGCTCAATAGAGATATCGAGGCTTTCCTTATCCTTGATCCTGCGGAACAGAATCGGTCTGCTGAGGACGATACGGAGATGAAAAGATCGCCAGATGAGAATCCGCTTGGGAATCTCAAACCATAACTCGAAGGCTAGACCTTCGTCAAAATAGGAGGGAAGGTCCTTGTGCCATTGGGCGATAGACCGATCCAGCGTAACGGCTCTGTCGTGGCTTGGTATCTGATGAGCAAGAAGCTCAACCTGAACCATGTTGGCGATTTGTGCAAGCCTGGCATGCTGCGCGAGACAGGAAGTTGTGCTGGGACCATCCTTGGGGCTAGGAAGGCTTTCCATATCCACTGCAAGATCCTGGTCGTCGAGATTCAAAGGAGGGCGGACATTAACTCCGACCAACGATGCGGGCGGTCTTCCGAGGGTCAACTGAGCGCCGGATACAAACACGAATATGGCCCACCATACCCGTCTACGAATTTCCATTGTGAATGGACTCGAAGATGGCAGGAAGAATTCACGGTGAAGGCCAATCGCCAATGCCATACTCCAGCTAATGCCGATAAGTACAAAACTTGAGTTGGGTTTGTTACGCTTTTGAAGGTAATTTGCCATGAGAACGACGCCTTGGACGTAACTGAGAGATCCCTTCTCCAAGACTTCCATGGTTAGACTTTGCCGCGCTTTCTTATAGAATGCAACGTCGCTGTCAGATGCATCAATCGTACCGACAAAAGCTCCAATTGCAATAACAATATTGTGCAATATTGGCCATGACCCATCACGTGGTTTAGCCAGTGCTCCTGTCCCATCGTCAGCTACGCCTCGGTACTCTCAGGGGACTCACCCGAAAGTCTTGCACGAAAGGTTCCTTCGTGAAGAATTGGATATAAGCTATGGTAGATCTTGAAGTAATCATCAATATACCGTGAAATATCTCCTACAGATGCTTCAGATGTGCTACGGCTATCTGGGTCATCGAGTGGGAAAAGTGTTAGCTGATCAGCGGGGATATATAAGTGCAGAGTTTGAAGGAATTTCAAAGCGGCGACTCCAGATTAAGGTCCGATGTATCCGACCTTTCCTGGTTCCGTGATAAGTGATCCCATACCATCAGTCGTGTTATCAAAGTTTTGGGTCTCATCAAACTCATAGTCTTCGGCGTTACTCCATTCAGCCGGACTAGGATCATTAGGTGGCTGATTGCCTGCTGATCCGTACCTTGTCACCGGGGCCTCTGAGAGCGTACCCGGACTTGAGCTGGTAGTCAGCGACTCCAAAACTGAACTGTATCTGCATTCTTTCTTGTCCCTTGTACAATTGGCGCATTTGACACCTCCTGAGCATCGCACCTTGCGACGTTTGCATTCGTTGCAGGCTTGCGCTTTGCGGGACAATGATAGCCTGTGTGGCGAGTCACGTTGTGGGCTGCTCATTGCAATTACTATGAGTGACTTCGGCTGGTACTTCTAAAGGGGTACATAGTTAGGTACAACTCGTCGTGATTGGTAACAAGCCAGTTGATCATTGAATTATGAGTGAAGAAAATGTTGGTGTAGATGCGTGACTGCGGGTGAGGGGCTGGTGTTGTTGTGTGCCACTACCAATAAATGACATCAAATACTGACCTAAGCCCGATTGGGTAACGGCTCTGCCATTAAAAAGGAAGTGTAACGATCAATATTGAGAAACAAAAGAACAAATAGTAACAATAAATATTTTAGATGCAATCTATTCAAGGGAGGTAGCCAGAAATGGTCCTAACCGAAGTACTTCCACCTATCTTATATGTATCATAAGGATAATATCGCTCGAAAATTCTACACCGAGTAGCCCAAGTCCTAGAGCCAAGACTATTGCGGCTGCGAGGGAGAAGGAAAAGTGCCTTATTAATTCTAGAGCATATCTAGCCTTGACAGGTACTAGCGACCACGCATACTTTACACGAGACGACGTCAGGTCGCTGGTGAACGTTATTTTGAATGGGGCGCGAAAGCGTGCTATGAGGAATCCGTCAGATCCCCATGTTGGAGGACTTCAAGCGTAGGGAAGATTTGTATTGTTATCGACATCCGGTGGAGGCGATAATGCTGTCAAGGATTGTTTATCTGGAACATTTGATACCATCCAATGGTCCAGGATGCTGAAGTGCACAAGCCCGAGTTGGTCTCCAATCTTTACTCTACTCTATAGGGTAGAGTCCTTCAAGTGCGTATGTTATGCCCTCAACGTTTGCACTGCCTTCGAACCGAGGTGATGAAGACATGTTTCGGTATATAGCAGCTATCCATTTACTTAAGCCTGAAAGTCTCCACAACCAACTCACCGGAACGGGATTTATCTGCAGTGTCGGATTTGTTCACAGGCAAAACGAATAAGCATGATAAAATTTGAAACCTTGTTACTGCCAGATGAAAAATACTGGAGGTACCACTGGTATTTCTCAAACAGATCAAGCTTCAAGGGGACCTACAGCGCCTGTGAAAAGCTATGCCTAATTATCAATTGGATAGCATGTTCCGTTACGCCCAGCACCGACACGCTCATCTGTCCAACCCAAGAAAGTTCCATACTGCTTGCACTTGCTCTTCCAATCAGCATCATCAATCGAATCTCCATTGCAAGTTTCTCCATCAAATTTGGCCTTGATCGTGTTAGTTACGTCTCGGTATAAGTTCAATTAAATACTGACAACATCCTTGTACTGCTCGCAGACTTTCTCAGTAACGTCAGGGTTTGTCAACCACCAAGCATCACTGGCATTCTTGATGTGAAGACAGCAGTTGTGCTTGCTGTCATCTGTTGTCTCCTGACTGTCAAGATGCGTTAGCGAAGCTTCCGATATGTAGGAAGGGTAGGACATACGCCTGCACAGCTCCGACAAGGAGGATGGAAAAGACGAGTTTTTTGATGGTCATCATGACGATTATTTTGCTACACGATTGATGCAGATGCTAGATGGTGAAAGAACGGTAGAGGTAAAATAGGTATTTAATACTCCAGGTTAGACCACCTGTCATCCTAGTAATAACTCGGCAGTTATATCTTGTGCACTGGCCACTTACTATAGATATCCTCCAATCGGGTCTAGTCCTGGTAACTTCCATGATCTTGTCCCCATATTTCATTATACTCAATGGTACACTGGCAGGCTCTATGACGTGAAAGCTGCCCACAGCTTCCAGGCGGACTGCTTGGCCTATGGGTTACACACCGCCCTATTAAATTCTAAACGGCATATCACCCATTTCGGATAGAAAAATATTAATTGAGATGCAAAAGACCGAGATAGCCTAAACGTCACCTTATGGTGTTTAAAGTCATGGCTAACGGAGCCCCGATGGTTCAATTTCCAGGTCGCTTTAATGAGAGCCTATTAGGTACTTACATTCATAACCGACTTTCCGCTCAAGATAATATTGGTGTTTTCGAAAGGTCAGTCTGCAAGTCTTACGGCTCAAATCAACACTATGAACAGACACTACCCCCTGGCTTCAATCTCTGTAGAGGACTTAATTTATAACTCTAACAGCCCGGCTTGTTGTTAGAGATTATGTTCTTGTCAGAGCGACCTAGCTGGCATGACTAAGATATCTTATCCCACTCGGAGGACAACTCGATCTACGGATAGATCCCGAGAGTCTGTGAGTTTCGAAGTGCCGCTGACTAAAAGGTAGATCCTGCGACCCTACGTCGTTCTTGATTGGGACAATGCGTCGATTCCCCACAGCGGCGGGTCTTCTAGTGAAATATCTGGTCGTAAGATGCCTGGTAATGCGAAATTTATTAAGTTCCGAACGACAGTATAGATATCAACATCGCCGCGTCGGGGATTATCCCATAGCTACTCGGATGAATAAACTAGAATCACGGATACAGCGACGACCCGATCTTCCGGGCGGGTCCTAGCCGTCTGTCTGTCTACGGTAGTCATCCTTGACTATAAAAGCAAATGATGTCAGAGTGTATCGTAGAAATCCAATACATGAACAACATCAAACCTTGAAAAGCCAACAACTACTCAACTGAAATCAGCAATCTCTTCTTCAACCCACCCGAATCCAACCATGGAGCGAGCAGAAGATACCGGAATCTCCATTCTTGTTGTCGGGGGCGGCATTGCAGGTTTAACCTTCGCTATTGAAGCTCACCGGAAGGGCCACAATGTCAGGATTGTCGAACGACGACTCCGTGGGGAGACTGCGGGTAAGAACCCTCCCACTCCTGTGCACCTTGATACAATTTAGTGTGCTGTACATACCAGTTTATTTAGGGGGTCATTAACGTTTGTTGTAGGCGAACTCATCGTGATTACAAGTCCTGCCCTTCAGACCCCGAAGAAATGGCCGGGTTTCATGGAGCGGGCGAGACAAGAGGCAGTCAGCCCGACCATCACCTTCAAAAAATTTGACGGGACCGAGATCGGAACCTTTCCCATGGGTCTCTCAGAAGACCCATCTCTGCCTATTTACCGATCAAAGCTGCATAACGTGCTATTCGAGTACGCCGAGCAGGTCGGCATTCCGATCGAGTTCTCCGCGAGTGTTTCGGAGTTTTTCGAAACGGATGACCGTGGTGGTGTGGTCCTGTCTGATGGGCGCCGCCTCGAGGCTGACCTAGTGGTGGCGGCTGATGGAGTTGGATCCAAGTCGTGGGAGTTGGTCGTTGGCCGTAACGACCCGCCAATTAGCTCAGGATTCGTACTCTATCGTGTCACATTCCCGGTGGCACCAGCCCTCGAAAATCCAGTCATCGCGGCGGAGCTTGGAGGTTGCAAAGACCGCACACTCCTACACGCAGGTCCTGGGGCGCATATCGTTACTTCCAAAACGGCTGACGAAGTTTGTTGGCTGCTCACTCGCGCGGTATGTACTTTCACGTGCACGGCCTTTTCTAGGGTTGTATACTAACCTCACATAGGAGGAAGGCAGTGTTGCCGAAGAAGATTGGGCGAAGACAATATCGATCGACAAGGCCCTCCAGGCTGTCGAGGGTTGGGAGCCGTTCGTAATTGAGCTTATCAAGGCAACGCCCAACCACAGCGTTCTTGACTGGAAGCTTATGTGGCGTAACCCCCAACCGAAGTGGGCGTCACCTGGGGGCCGCGTCGTCCAGATCGGTGATGCCGCACATCCATTTCTGCCAACCTCGGCCAGTGGTGGTACTATGGCCATGGAGGATGGGTATACTCTGGCAGCGTGCTTGGCTATCGCTGGGAAGCAGGATGTCCCTCTAGCAACCAAAGTGCACAACCACTTGAGGTAAGTCGCGCCCGAGAACCCAGATTTCTCAACCAGACTTCAGGTATAGATATGACAGGGGCTGACAACACACGTTTATGATAGGTTTGAGCGAGTCTCTTGCGCCCAAAAGATGGGCTTCAAAAATCGCGAGGTCTTCCACAACACCGACTGGAATGCCGTCGCCGAGAACCCCCAGATTTTGACCAAAGTAGCCGGAGACTGGCTGCTACGCCATGACCCAGAGCAGTACGCGTACGAGAATTACAGCAAATGTGCGGAGCACCTACTCAAGGGTACGCCATTCATGAACACAAACTCTGTACCTGGCTACACATACAAGCCTTGGACTGTCAAGGAGCTTCTGGACGCTTCGAAGGCTGGCAAGCCTGTTGACGACGAAGGGGACTGGTTCTAAATATAAGGACATCATCACTGGGGTAGACATCGTTTAAAGGATAAAGATATATTTCTGGGTTGTTATACTCTAGATTAGTATCCATCATATCTCTCAACTCTTTTTATTAGATCTACTTTAGACTTTTTACTACTAGATATGTTTTTAAAATTAAAATAGATCTTATAAATAAGCGTAAGCAACAGAATCCTATAAAATCTGTCAAGTACTTATACTATATCTAGAATTTACTTTACTAATTTATACTATAGTAATGGACAATTCTGTCCATGTGTCTTATGCTTAGGAGGGAGCGAAACCTTTTCCACGATTTGCTGACCGGTGGTTGGCTGAGCAACGGACTCTGGACTTAAACGGTCCCTGTTAGGATCTCGCGCAACGACCATAGATTAATTGTTATCATCGACATCTCCAGCACGAGCTTCAATCGAAGGCACAGCCATGAGAGCCAAGGACTTGATGTGAGTTGCCACATGGGACGCAAGAAGACTATGAATTTGGGATTCGTCCAATGTCTCCTTGACTCTCTTAGGCGACATTTCGTCAGGTATACGCTCACAAAGCGGACAGACGAACTGCCCACGGGGTAAGTACTTTGTTTTCTGTGGACAAAGCGGATCTAGCTGATACCTCGTGGGTAACTTCTTGTGACTTGGATGCGATGCTGGATTCATGAAATGATCCCTCCATTCGCGCTCAAACTCAAAGACCAATGGGGTATCGTGGTCGTATCGCAAGTCCACATCTTGGTGTGAACTCTTTGCATCCAATCTTTTGAGTGGACTGACTCCATATGAGCTTCCCATTCTTGAACGTGAACGAAAAAGTGGATGGACTCTGAGCGTTGGGGAAATAGACAGCTACAAGGCTTGATATCCTGGTCAGCATGGCGTTTCTATTGCTCCTGATCCCTTTCCTTGGAGCCCTTTAGTTGCAATTCCATGAAGCAAAAAGGATATTGCATGCGCGTTGTTTTGGACTGGTCTTGGGTAGTTCTGAAGTACTTGAACGTTATTATCTGCATGGGTGCATTTGGCTATCTACAACACTTATCACTAGGTAATAAAGCCATTGAATCCGGACTGACCCCATGCAGTGGCTATTCAGGAGCCTTAGAATTGTGGACCTCGTCAGACTAGGGAATTACGTTTTGTGCTCTGAAGCTTCGGATCGTCATAGTAGCAGCCTTGTTTGCACGGATTCCGCACTCCTGATATCCCAATTGCCCAGAATCTTTTGTAGAATATACTCCGAAGCGTAGGCCCCTGTGAATATGTCCCTGTGGTAACGGTTAGAATTAGTGTGAAAGGGCTGTTATGATGTAACACGTACCCTGCGCTCGTAGTGTCTTTGATTTTGATATCAAAGGCCGGACAATGACCCCTCCCATCTCGATTCGCGTCAAATGTACCTTTGGCTCCGAGCGTAACGACCACATTTATAACACCGCGGAACAGTTAAGCGAAGTACAGCTAGGCTAAGAGACACGTGGTAGTAGTTCCGTCCAAGTTGCTTTAAAAACCTCAGGCGGTGAATAAAACAGTCCTCGAAAGCATTCAGCCAAGATGAAAAGCCGACAAAGTCCATAGGTCACATACATCATAATAGCAGCTACTCGAACCACCTGGCGCACCAGCCAAGTCAGCTTTTCTTGATGTTGTGGCTCTCTTTTCTCAATTAAACAGCCGCTGAGTAATAGAGGTATCCAAATAATGTACCACAGGGGTATGATGCCGGCTGTAATCAAGCTTGCAATTCTCCAAAGAACTTGTTCCCTCTTTGTAGGGAACTGAAAGTTCCAGGCTATCAGGTGGGCTGAGCCAAAAACAACAGCGCCGAAGATAAATCCAATGTCCTCCGAGGCGAGGAAGAAACTACCCAGCGTACCGTTATCAAGTGTTCATAACGATGACTCCGGGTTGTACCTGTCGTTTGGAATATATGTCGAGATTTTTGGGGGGCGGTCCCCATGAAGCAAGCCACTGAAAAACCCCAAGTCGTTAAGGTGGATCACCTTCTCTCTTTCCTTATCGCTCAGTTTTCGTACAGCTATAACCTCCGTTGTTGATATTACGTCTTTTGGCTTCTGTAACCAAAGAATGTAAGTGATGAAAGTACAAATTGAATAACTGAGGGTAGCTATCTCAAGCTGTGTTGAAGGGAGCCCTTGGACTTTCCGCACAACAAGTTGTGCGAAAAGCCGTAACACTTGTATCAATGTTAAAAGCTTTACCAAAGCATCCTCTTTGCTTTGGCTATTGATATGATCTCTCGTAATAGGTGGCAAGTGATCAATAGTTCCACTACTCAGCAATGCGCACAAATCGAGGGCGCGAACCGCGATTGGGAGCTCGCCTCCCCAGGAAGGTGTGACAACGGACTCGAAAATGGTATCTTGGGCTTTCACATTCGTATGGAGTTGCCAGTAGGGCATAAAGAACTTGAAGGAATGTCCTGAAGCATTCGAAAACCTTGATAAAGTGGGCATATAACTTGAGGAATGACGGCATTGGTTATATGAGACTCGTGCGTTCGAGTCTAGGCGTTATTTGATGATCAAGTTCCGACAGTCAACGCACCAGTCTGACCCATCTTTCAAAATAAAGCCGCCCATATTGGCGTAGAACGTATGTGTCATCGTCCACTCTGTTCCTGCGTCCTGGGCCCTTTGCTGCATGACATGGCAACGCGATGACCTCCATGCGGCGACGAAATCAGCCAAAGATTTACCAACCAGAAATTCCGGTAATATGATGGTCGTAACCATCCACTTTGGCTTTCTTGAGACCCATCTTCGAAAACTTCGAAAGCGACGAGATATAGAGTTGTTCGACTCCGGGTCTCGTACATCCGGTGCAGTAGTGCCAGATTCTTGGGGCTCGGTATCCAGTGTAGAACTGCCCGGTGTCTGGTGCTCAATACCTGATGCTTGCTCAGGGACATTAAGGTGTAGGACCGTCCATGTGCAAAGGAATATTGTCGCAACAGAGCTCCAGAAGATATCTAGAGTTGAACGTACATCTGACCCGGAAACGTAGTTGGCATCTTGTCCGGGCAAGGTGCAGTGGGTTTTAAACGAATTGGATTCAATGAGAGGTAGGAAACACACCATAATGGCCAGTAGTAGGAAAGCCATTATAGTGTAGGAGTCTGGAAAGAATGATAAATTTTCGCACGAGGATGCTAGGTTAGTAGTGACTGCAAGCTATGAATAAATAGGCGGTCGGCTTTTTATCAAACTTACCGGCTGAAACCCCAGGACGGCTGGTGCGTTTAAATCCCTGATTTTTACCTACGAACCATGTTTCCTTGGAAATAGTGCAGCTAAAGCAGTAAATCTTTGCTTATATTGGCTCTTGTGTCACTGCAGTTTCCCAACTCATTCTTGCCAAGACCTTTCGGCCGTTCTCTGTATGCATGTTGGCCACCCACATCTGCTGATCGTCACTATCCTAAGCCAACAGATGGAAATTCACAAGTGCGCTGAAATTACAAAGCTTTCCAATTATCAAGGCCCTCTCAAGATCTTCGCGAATACTGCAAAAACTCTCCGAAGCTCAGCGCTTTTAAACTCTATTAGACTTTGTTCATTGGTCGGCTGGTTACTTGTTGTTTTTTTGAAATTCCATCATCTCGGACAAGCCACCAAGGACTTGATATTGGTTGTGTGGTTTTCTCTTGACGTTTTATAACTTAGCAATTGTGATGACAACAAAGACTTCATTGGTCGTAAAGTCAGCCCGGACATCCACTTTGGGCACGACTGCAGCGTGTGGCTGGCTGAACGTGCTGTAGCCCAAATTAAGCTGGTGACTTGACACGTCCGCGCGACATCCGCCCGACTAGGATTGCCATTGATAATACGACTTGGAGGGTATCGGTCACATCCATGCATGAATATATTGCTGACAAAGTGTCGTTGCGTGGCAGGCCGCGAACGCAAGTAAGCAGCCATTGCGACAAATGTACATGTTGTTTACAGTCAGACGGAAGCCATTTTCCAAAAGCCGAGCAGAGCCGGGGGCTCTCTAGGGAATGCCAGTCATCTTCAGAACGGCGCACCGTAAATCCCACCTGGCATAGTTCATTTTTGTAATTAACCCCCTTCTCAGGATACTTGGTGACAGTTCCAAGTAGAATCCACGACTAAAAGAAATGTCAGCAGCCATAGGGTAGATCATCCAGATAGACTACCTTAAAAAAAAGATCGCTCGTTTCTCTAAGGCGCCGATGCCTTTGCTTGTGTACCAAGACGAAGGAAGAGTAATAGAAAAGTCGTTAGCGGACATTGCGAATAGATTTGATCAAACTGAAAGGCCGAACGAATAGACTTAATAGAAAACATGCAAGACAATGCTCTTGGGATGAAGATTAGGGACACTGAGTGAGAAGCAACTACATCTTTGAATCAAATACATCATCGACTCCCTCATTTGCATCGCGAGATTATCGTAAGATGTGTATGGCTTGACGAATTATGCTATCATTGCACACGTTTTCCCAATCTGGCAACTATAAACGTTAGGGTACACCTAAGCTATTGAGTATACCGGGAGTCACCCTTAAGACTTGGCTTTCTACTACGTTGCCCTTATAGAATTGCTTCCAAAACAACATCATCGATGATCATCTCAAGATTGAAGCAACTTCCGTCAATCTGTATAAAAGGTCCATCATTCAACTGTTCCTGCGTCCAAGCGCACGTCAATTCCGCCTGAGAAAAACCTGTACCTCGAACCAACCGGGCTGGGGGGTAGAAGGTTTCCCATCCAGCGCCACACGATATGTACGGACCAGAGCAATCTGATCGTAAGAAGTTATACCAGACTGATAGCTTGTAGGATCTATCAGCCTCGAGGGTTGACGCAGAAATGTCCTGTTTTATGCCCAGTTGTATATCGACTGATGATGGCGCTCGTCCAGTAAAGTAACCGGCTTGGTTACCAGAATGGACGTTGGAGGTAGTGATGGAGAGGGTTCCGTCTCGAGTGATCTTGACCCATGGGCTGACCGTTTCATCCTCGAATCCACCGTTCAAGGCGAGGTTGACCGGACCTTCAGCGAGAGATGTTGTAGTGGTGGATGCTTCAGCAGTTGTCGTAGTAGGCTCGATTGCAGTGGACACGAATGTTGTAGTTGGCTCCTCCAGCAAGGTTGTTGTATCCTTTGTTACCTCTAGCGTAGACGTGGGCTCAGCGCCTGATGATGACACCATAGTAGTAGAGTCAGATGCTGTTTCAACGTCTGAAAGAGTAGTGGTGGATGAGCCGCTTTCTGCTGATAGCGTTGTCGAGGACTCAGTTGCAGTGGTTGTGGTTGCAAGAGAAGAGCCTGAGGATGAAGGCTTGCATGGTGAAGCGGCAGCCAGTTGGCACAGCGCCAAAAGCTGAAGGGCTGGCTGAGAGAGCCTCATGGTCTTTTCGTCTGTGGATGGAAAGAAAAGATTGAAACCGAAAGGGTCAGAGAGCAAGATTGGCATTGTATAGCTGATCTTATAGCAATTATCCTTTACTCCTATCTTCTGTAATTTAAGCTCATAGCACAAATCGTAGCGCAGGTCCTTCTGGCCCAGGGTTGAAACTATCGATTCGACTATTAATTGTAGCCTGGTCGGACTAGTCGATTGCTGCGTTCTAATTCGTTGGGAGAAGAAAAATGATAATTTGAAGCCGCTGGCGCATTTTACCAAGTCCACAAAAGCAAAGCGCTCGATTAAGTTTAATTACAAGGCTAAATTAAACAATGTAAAGGAAATGCTAGAAGTAGTGCCACTTACTGGATTTATGCCATAGAGGCGATAGGAATAGGGAGCTGCACTTGTAACTGTAGTTTTAGGAGTAGCAGCTGTGTTGTAGTAGCAACTAATCTTATTGACATCACACAAATTGTCCGCGACGATTTCAACGAATGAAGTCAATCCGTGATACACCTGTGAGTTGCCCTTTAGCCAGCTACTCGGGGTTCGCTTGTGACACATCTGGTGATAAGATGCCGGGCAATGCGCACTTGAGCCCTTCAGCCAGATTGAAGGTCAAAGCAAAGGCACAGATGTCGGGGTTGTTGGCACAAACGAAGCCTTCGGTCGCTCGTTTCTTAATGCTGCGCCTTTGGTTGTCGATCGTATGCTCGGCGACAAAGATGGTAATATTGTTACGGATATCTAAAATAGTAAATAATGTATCTCTATTTTAAGCTGTACGACTTGATGATTGATCTTTAAAAATCTTAAATAACAAAAGTGTCTCTAGTAAAGTATATACATAATTTACAGTAAGATCTCCTTTTTCCCGATAGCCCTACTAGACTTAAACCCGTGATACTTCTTATTTTACTTTAAAGATTGGTGGACATCTTGAAAACGGGCCTTTGCCAGATGTGCACCCCCGACTGCGGCGCTTGCAATATCACCTGACGCTTGTACCCCCAGATTGAATTCCTCCAAGATGCCAGACTTAATCTCTTGCACAAGGTAATGAGACCCAGCGAAAGGGCCCGTGAGAAGAACTTTCTGGTGCGTGTTAGTCTATCACCGAACCAATACACCAATTCGTATAATTACCTGCACAGCAACTCCAGATCTCTCAACGTCTTCAATAACGCGAATGATCTTTCCAAATATGTGTCGTACGACAGGCCGAAAACAGCCTCTGAGTTCCTCATTGGTGAAGACCATAAAATCGTGCTTGACACCGGCTTCACTAAGTATCCCGCCCAATTCAATTCTCCAATCTTGCCCATCGTCGCGAAATCCTCGCTCAACATGGCACTTGAAAGCATCAAGACACTTCGCGTGTATCTTTTCAACTAATTCGGAGGGATCTTGAAACCCCGTACAACGAATCTTACCACGCGTCAAATTTGAGAAGTTCATAGTGACAAGTAAAGACCTTTGTCAATTCGTGTCAGTACAAGAACAGCAGTCACTTAGGAAGCAGACTTACCCACTTCTATCCATTGATAGATTTGTACCTTTTGAGAGGCAGAAAGGGGATGTTTCGGTAATCATGTACGCACCAATGTCTACAATCACCCTTCCACCGTTGACCACAATCAGAGCATCGTTACGGCTGGGATTCAATAAACCCGATTTTACGAGGCTGTAAGCAGATGCTTCTGACTCACCAATAAAACAAAAGCTATCGTCCTCGTCGTCTTGAAGGTACCCAACACTCGCCATGACGTTTCGTAGAGGTCTCTCGTCGCACCAAAGCCAGCACTCAGGAACGGTAAGGATCCAGTTGATGTGTGACCTTTTGAACCCAAATCCCAGGGTCTTCTGTAGTTCAGTGTATATGACCTGTCCAATTTTACGCAGATAGTCAGTCGTAACTCTAGTGGCGTCTAGCCCGGATGGCATGGGTGCAAAGTCCTGGGGGTTTACCGCGCTAGGTTGGCCTCGAAGATACATATGGAACCGTTCAACCTTATTGACGCCTGGCATTTCAAGAGCTTCCCGGTCATCATGACCCCATCCTACCACGTTTAGGTCATTATCATAGTAGAGAACGGAAGGTACCTGAGCGGTAAGTTAGAAGAGTTTCGAGAATCTATCAGGAATAACTTACTGTAGCTGGGATTTCGAAGTTATCCGGGCAGCCAGGCCAGGATTTGACTACGCCAGATATCTCCTCCGCCAAACCCCAGGCTGTATATGCAACGGTAGTGTACTCCATGCCTTGGGGGCTGAAGTGGATCGAGATGAACAGGCGGGCTTCTGTCGGGGTACTTGGCTTTCCTGTGGCTTGCTGCACCATTGGTGCCTCAAATGCAGAACTGGTGTCACTTCGAATTGATGCACCTTGCATGGTGCCAGAACAAGTGCCGGGTGTCCTGATGACGTATCCGAGGTAGACCAGAGGGTTCGGATGAAACGATCTCTGCGAGTGACTGGGAATAAAGCTTAAGTGTGCTTCTGCCTCAATCATTTTAGATCCCGCTTCACAGATACTAGCAAGCAAGGCCAGTGTTTCCCAACAGCTGGGATGATCTTTACCCAACGTTTTCCTCTTGCCCCATAGAGCGCGCTTGCAATATTGTTCAGCGGAATCAAGTGTGGAGGGTACGTTAGGGTCGTGGTAGTCTTTAGCTACGATAGCTAAAGCGTGCATGGCATGATACACCATTACGTCGTGAACCTTCTTTTCGAAAGCCATCAGCAAGATGATATCTCCTCCCTCTTCCCATTCCCCCTGCTGCATGCACGCATATACAAGTCGAACTCTCATAGATGTGATAGCAGTTGGTGTCATGCGGCTTGCCTGGCCTCTATCAATGGCACTTCTATAAAATCGCTCCGCTTTTGCGTGATCGCCTTCTTTTTCACTATCGGCGGCCAGTTGCTCGATTCTTTCAGCCAGTTCAATCTCGGTCTCATTGTCCGAGTCGGTTGCCAATTCAGTGTTACGATCAGGCTCATCACATCTCCAATAGCATTATAATAAGAAGACACAGTCAGCAACACTCATTTAAATAATAACGAATATAGCTTTATCTCTTCTGAGACTTTCAGTATATATTTACAAAGTTGTATTTAATAATTAATAATTATTTAATTTTTTCTAATAAGTGGCTTTATTAGCCTCTTCCTCCCAGGCTTTTCTCCTCAAATGTTACCAACTACCAATGGAATGATCACTGCCCTCATTTTAGACTGGGATTGGTTGTGAACAAATAGGATAATCCATCGGATCCGATTGTTTAAACCCATCCTGCTCTTTGTCCCATTCTAGAGGGATAGGATCGAATCGGACGAGAGAAATAGCATGATTGTTTGCTATCCCAAGCGTGCAATTAGTGTCGGCATCATGATATGCAAAGAACCATCCGCGATAGTATATAAGCTGGCAATCTTAATCATCTCTTCGCAATACCAAACCAGGAAGTTGACAGTTTGCGTGTTTTTCATCCAAGAACGGATCGTGGACCCAATCATACGCTTCTTGTCCTATAAAGGCGTTTACTTTGCATTCACCGCCTTCCTCTTCCTCCTGCTTGAGGTCTATGACTCTGTTGACCCTTGCGGATCTGGCGCCAAATGGCACCTCATGCCTTCATTTCTCCAAGAAAGTGTATATCGCATTCTGCAGCTGTAGCGCCAGACAGAAAGAAAAGTTCATTGCGAAATGAACCGCCTCGACCAACACTTGATGGAGTAGTCAAGCTGTGGTGAAGTGTTCAGCCGTCAAAAATCATGCGGCACATCTAGATGGACCATATAGTATACCCAAGAAGCGAGAGGGGGTAGCGGGCCATTGGATTCACTAGTGTTCTGTGACATCAAGGCTGGTTTGCCTGTGTGATCGTTGAACATGCGACTATGGTGTACGCATTTGCGTCTATTGCGGTGAGTCTCGGGGGCTACCTTCCGTATACTCTGATCCTGCAGTAAGTTTATCGTGAGTGCATCATGTTAGAAATTGTCTGACAGTTAATCAACAGCATGCAACATGCCTTTTGCATCATGATTCTTCACTGTCCTTTTCTTGCCAAAAGCTATATTCAGCTCGATCCTCGAGTTGGCCCAAGACACAAGCATGCACGTAAAATCTGCCATGGACGTTGCTAAGCTCATTAGTTGCTATAAACTACGCTTCTCTCTGCGTCGTGCGAATGTCTTGTCCGTCCATATGGCATTCACGGACCCCTGATCTTGATACACCGCTGTATCGGAGCTAGAGAACCATGACAGAACTCAGGTAACTGCGCATCTGGATATTGGCTGTCAGGCATTGGCCGAGCTTGGCAAGGTTTTCGAGAGCGTATCTAGAACATTGGATATCTTACTATCAGTGAAAAGGATGTGGCAAGCCCGGCTGGTGGGCTCATTTCACCGGAAAAGACCATGGAGTGAGAGTTGAGGGAGGCAGAGTCGCAGCAAAGACGATGGATAATCTCCCAGTTTGAATCGGACAATTTTCGTCGAAGAATCGTTCGAATTCACCTCGGTCCCTCCACCCTAATAAGCATATTGGTGTTCACGCTGCTACCTGCAAATAAAGCGGGGAATAAACGGTTTTCGATTGCACAATTGACCCTTTATTACACCTTGTGGCTAAAAGCTCAATTAGTTTTAATCTTAACGTGCTGCAGGCTGCGCAGGGAGTGGGAAAGCTCTTTGGTCTGCCTACAATTGACTTGTCGACTCTTCTTTTCGGGTAAATACTGGACGATAATGGGAGCCTGGTCTCTACACGGCCTGTAGTTCTGCCATAACCATAAAATTGGCCTCAAGATTTAGAATTATTAATCACATGACTGGATGGTATCTATGGACAGTTCGGGAGTATAATACATAGGGTAAGCCCTCAATATTCCTGTCATGCTTAAGCGTTATGTCGTTATGCCGTTATGGTCTTCCGGACGTACCCGTAGTTGGCATTGCGGATAAACGAACTCCCTCGCACACCTACAGCCATCTCGAGGCTCGTTATATATAAACCCATCTGTAACCTGTAACATAAGTTCCTAACTCTATCTAAACCCATTAGTTTTCTTTACATCAAGTGTAGAAATATCATCTATCCACTGCATTGGCCTGTCATTATGCCGTCTATTATCCAGCATGCCCTCGCCTGGGAAGCAATCGCTAACGGTATCGTCTCTGTCGCTTCTATTCTTTTCCCTGGCCGATTGCTCTCCTCTTTTGTGGCGTTGGAGTCAGTCCCTAATAGCACGAGTGCTATGTTCAAGTTCTTCGGTGCGACAATGCTCGGAATGTCAGCAACCATGGTTCTGTCTTTGCCGGATTCCAGAGACGCTGCAGCGAAACGGAAATTAACATACGCATCATGCGCGGCTATCGAGAGCGCCCTCATATCTGTTATCCTCTGGCAAACCAACCGGCCAGAAACTAGTGGGTTTACCTTTAATGGGTTGGTATCGCTCTTGGGCTCAGTAGTGCCGGTACTCGTTTGGCATTTGTACGTGCTGCTCTCGAAACCTCACTGGTTCGAGCCTAAGTCTTCATGTGGAGCAGAAGGTAAAAATATCAGGTCTCCGTATGTGCATACATAAGCTAAAATATGATATATCAGGAAGAAAGGCGTTGTGATTGAATAGGAAACTCGCAAAAGATTGAGGGTTACGGGACAATTTCAAGGTGGGAAGTGTCAACCCTTTTAACGATAGAGCACCGTTACTCTATATCATTCAAATTTGATCAAGGCTTCAGTTGGATTTTTTGATGCTCTATCAAATGCTCATATTAGAGGAATGCAGCCGACTCGTGTTTCTAGGTGAATGATAATAGTCGCGACTCGTGTAGTTGGTTAGATGGGCATATGTCGATGCAGAATGTACCATGGATAAGAGAATACGGCCGCGCCACATTTGAAAGCCGAGCGGTTAGCCCTGGGCGGTTGGCTTGCTTCTTGTACTTCGTAGCAGTTATACCAATAAGAAATGAGATTTGAGTCCCACATCCTCAGCAGTTAGAATTCGAAGAACGAAATGGTAGTAAAATAAACATGTTTGTTTTGGTGGTAGTCTACTAAGCTGATAGGGTTTGTTCAGCAGGATCAAACTATTTTCACCGCCCGCTCCTGGAAATGCGCGACCAGTTTTGGTATTCTACAAAATTCTACATTTTGAACATGGTAGTCCGATGCTAGCCACAGACAACTGGCTGGAGCATGATCAGTGGAAACTCAAAGTTACTTAAGTCGTAATGCTTCTTTCCTGCTATTAATGTATAGAAAAGTCGTTCTCTTCCAAGAGGTATATGTTCATATAGAACTCAGCGTGTCTTATTATATTGTTCATCCAGTGGCTGATGCCGGGATACCTACCCTGGATGTCACGCTGGTGCCAGAATCTGTAGTAATAGATGCGCCAAGTTTCAGCAGACATGTACCGTGGGCTTGATGTGGCGGCCAATCAAAATCGGTTTGTGTCACAGCCGGTTTCGACCAACGGCTTTTTCATTGGTCGCTACCGCCGCAGTGTGGCTTGATAATCGCTCTAATGGCTTTGAGGCGCGCGTGTGTTATTATCTAACGAAGGAAGCTAGCTAGCTAAGGAAGGGTCAGGTGGGAATTATTACTCCCGAGACTAGAATCACGGACGTTTTTGTCCCTATTCTGGAAATTAACAAACAGGGCCTCAAAAAGCTAGAAGAAGGAGAGAGTGTATCCTTTTATAGCTGTGCAGGTGAAAAAAGGACTAGAAGCATGTGAGGTCACTCGACACCGTGGCGGGCGAGAACTTGCTTATACACATCCGACACCCATCGAGAGTGTAAATCAAAATCGACGTTAGCAGCTGGTTTGAGTACGATGATGAATTTGCCGGCCACAAGACCTTGCTTGCTATCCTTGTCTGTAGGAAGAGCAAGGGTGACAGTGGCAAGACCAAGTGCGAGCAACGTTCTATACGCCATAATGACAATTTCAGGAGGATGGCAAATAAGTACAGAACCGACAACGTTAGTCATTCCTATTTATATTAAGCATAAATGATTGATCGGCGTCCTTGCTATACTGAGGAAGACAAAATGTCATTTCCAGCTGCCATCATAGTCCATATGCCCGCTCTGACTCTGGTCTGCATCGTATCCGCCTTTTCACCTTCCAGTTTCAAACTAGGACCTCGTAGCTATATTATCTGACGCGCGGACCTGTTCGGCATTGCCCAGTAATTACGTTCTTTAAATACGGCATTGTATTTTTCCGAGTACGCGCTTCTGTTAAATCATGGTATTTGTCAGGTCAGATGAATTTCTTAATACTATGAACAAGCTATTCTAGTTCCACTGCGGATGCGTCTCTTGGGTGTTTGAACTTAATTGTGGGTGTGTGAGTCTTATTTAGAGTTGATGGATCCGATAACTGATGCTTGCGTAATGCGCTATGCCTCGGTAAAAGTTATTGCCGTCAGTCAGGCATTAAGCTAAGGTCTATAGTGCTCACATTGAACTTTGAAGTAGACCTTAGTGAATGGTCGTTTTGTACGCATCGCCCCCATGTTCCATTCAGAAACGCACCGGCTTTTGTGTACTATCGACGGTTGCTGGAACGAAGGCCAAGTTAAGCAAAGTTGCACTAGTTGAAACCTATCACATTACTTTAAACCAGGCTAACACGTCTCAGACATAATCAAGGCACGGAAATAACTTTAACATGACGAGACTAGTTTAAACTAAATGACAAAAGCTATGCGCTGATTGCCTACTTCAACACTATACTCTCCCCTATCGACAACCCACGCACGCGAGGACTCACACCAATAACTGTTGAAAGTCGTGACATCCAAATCGATAGATATGTTCTTTGTCTCGCCCGGACAAAGACTAATCTTGGTAAATTCCTTGAGTTCTCTTGATGGCCTCCAATCAACAGTACGTTCTGGTGGAGAAATATATACCTGCACAACGTCTTTACCGAACACGCTGCCGATATTAGTCACGGAAACGCTAACCTTCAGGACAGAAGCCATCGAAGACTTGTCTAGATTGATCGTCAAATTGGCATAGGAGAACGAAGTGTAAGACAATCCGTGACCAAATGGGAACTGAATTTGTGCAGCTGGAACTGGAGCTCGATATCCAATCGCCAAGCCTTCAGCATATTTAATGACGAAGGATCCGTTACCGTCCTTCTCAGCAGGGAAGTTCCCAAAGCTAGGCCAATCCTGCAGCGTCTTGAACCAGGTTGCTGTCAATCGACCACTCGGGTTAACCTTTCCAGTGAGGATATCGACCATGGCCTGCGGACCTTCCTGGCCTGGGAAATGCATGTTGACGACAGCATCAACGTCGCCAACAAAGCTGTCGATATCGATTGGATTACCACAATGCAAAAGTACCACAGTCTTCCTCGAGGCCGCAGCGACTTCTTTAATCATGGCGACTTGGTTGTCAGGCAGAGTGATTTCCTCGAGGTCAAATCCTTCAGATTCGTATTGTTCGCTGCGGCCAGCGTAGATAATAGTAATGTCGGATGACTTAGCCACATTGACAGCCTCCTGTATAGCTTGGCTTTCGTGATATTCCTCTTCAAAAGCCAGTGTAAGTCCGTATGGGGTTGGTTCACCAACTACAAGCTTTCTTGAATTCATATTGACGGAGATGCGATAGGACTTTCCAGCCTCCATTGGAACCTCGATGCGTGACTCAAGCATGCGTAGATTAAACAAAAACTGCTCAGTTGTGATATCGGGTGCATCACCTGTAAAGATAGTGATACCATCAACCTCAACAGTAAAAGATCCCGAGTGTCGAAGCGCTAGTATGTGAGTTCCGGTCGTTTTTGGGACAAGGTTGCCTGTCATTTTGATATGGGAGCCAGCCAACACAAGTCCAGGCTTGGTCCGGGTCATGAGGTTGATAGTGGCTTCTTCCAATGTTTCAGTGAGAAAAGGGTGGTCGCACCCAGCATTGAAAAAAGAGATCTCAACCCCTTTCTGGCCTTGATCTGTAGTAATAATCTCTGGTGACACGATCGGGATGATGCGACGCATACGAACACCACTAGCATACAATACAGATTCCGTTCTGGGGAATGCTTCTCGTAAAAGATCGAGTGGAACCTGGCGATATTGAGGGTTGCAGGATGCGCTCCCTCCTCCAGTAAATACTGCCTTTTTGGCATATTCGCCAACAACCGCAACCTTTAGGTCATGGAGACTCTGTAGAGGCAGGGCTTTGTTTTCATTTTTGAGAAGAACAATACCTTCATGAGCAAGTCTCAGAGCCACATTATTGGTAGATGGGATGATCTCTGATGCCATTGATGTAACACTCTGTGCTCCTTTCGTGCGATTTCGCAGGTCAAGAAGTCTCGAAACGCTTGCATCAATAAAATCTTGACTGACTTCACCGTTCTTGATAGCGGTAATCAGCTTCTGGCCTCTGAATACTGGGATAGGCATCTCAACGTCCACGCCAGCCATCATGGATTCAACAGTAGAGCGAGTGCCGAACCAGTCAGACATGACAATGCCTTTGTAATCCCATTCTCCTCGGAGAACATCATGAATGAGGTCTTTGCTGTCACAGCAAAAGGTCCCGTTGACTTTGTTGTATCTGATGGTATGTTAGCGAAGGCGCGCAGTTGATGAATGATAGGATACTTACGCTGTCATCACACCTGCAGGGTTTGATCTCTGCAACAGAAATGACCAAGCAGCCAAATAAATTTCCCGCAAGGTTCGGCCGTGAGAAGATTCATCAACATTGTAATAGCGCCGCTGAGTCTCGGAGTCATTACAGACGAAATGCTTTGTGCAAGCTGCAAATCCTTGACTTTGGATTCCGTTGACGATCGCTGCAGCCATGTAGCCAGAAAGAAGCGGATCCTCACTGAAACATTCAAAATTTCGTCCCGCTCGAGGATCTCTCTGGATATTGATGGTTGGACCGAGGATGATCTGGGCGTTCTTCAATTTCGCTTGGCTAGTGAGCTCGTGACCCATTTCTTTGAGAAGCTCTATGTTCCATGTTGACGCTATGCATGCTGTGTTTGGGAAGCAGGCCGTAGTTAATGAACTGTCAAATTCAGTAGGTCGTATTCCGCTGATAGAGTCCGCAGTCTGGTATTGGTCAGTGATTGTAGAGCACAGATTTAGATCCCCATGCATACCTGGAGCGGTGGAATGTTCTTCCTAGGTATCCCGGCAATGGACGTAAAGTCATCGGGAGTACCTGAGAGTAAGGAGACCTTTTCCTCCAGGGTCAAACTCTGTAATACAGCCTGAGTATCCATATCTCCTGGCTGAATATTTGGATTGGAAGTAAATTACTGCCGACAGTCCCAAGCCTGTATATATGCTTGGATGACTTGACAGACAGCGATATTGCTGCAGGACAAGTGCCAGGGCTTGTGTAGGTAGCTTGTAGAGAGTGAAACATGTATGACTACGTTAACAGATAAGGAATTACCGAGTTGCGCACCAATATACGCTTGTAGCCAATTAGATTGCTTCCGTCTAGTTGCCGGCCGTCGGATTTCCCGCGTCAAAGTGGATGGAGTTCGGATTATCCGAGAACACGAAACCGGTGCTACCCCTCCTGTCGCAGTCACAAGTGACCAAATCATGTATCCTCGGAAGGGCACACACAGCTGGGTCAATCAACACACGGTCCCACAGGACGATTTAAAATTGTTGGTCTGTTTCCTTAACCTTTGGCCCCTAAGCGGTATTACTGTGCAGACTTTAGTGCATAACGTCAATTCAGAAGGGATTCAAGTTGCATTGGGAAGCTTTTTAATTAGCCAAATCATTCATTGTGTTGTACCACTACGATCAGCCTATGCATTTTTGAATGTATAAATAAATTCTCTCATGGGAGAATAAAGAAGTTAAAAATTATCATTAGGCACGCCATTCTACGTTGGGTAGTCATTATCTTAAGTTCAGAATTCAGTTCAAGACATTAACGTCAGCCTTAGGTAATACACTGAACTTTACTAGAAAAACATCAAACCATGTAAAAAAATATCAATGTGTACCACAGAACCAGTTAAATTGATCTTCACGGTGATTATTCTTCAATCTCATTTTACATTGTGTCTAACACATAGACATCATGACACTGTGCTCACTCATAGACTTCAGGACTCAAACGCCACTCCTAGTTTAAACTATTGGATCGGATTATCTATCCTCTCTTGAGAATGTGAATGAGACTTCTGTCCCGTCCCCTTGAAAGATACCTTGTTGGGCGAGTGACCAGCCTCTGGGGGCCTTCACTACAGTCGTGATACCGTGAGGCACCAATATATGAATTATTGCAGTGTCCTGCTTCGTCCTTGTGTATACCTTGACTGAAAGACATCCTTGTGGAGTTTCAAGCGTATAACCCACTTCCTCAATATCTGTAAATACGGGCTCAACCCCAATCCGTTTCCAACCAGCCTCGAGAGGATAAACTCCAGCAAGATACCTAGGAAGGAGAAAGACAGGCCAAGTCGACCATCCATGAACCAAAGATACGTCATGGTTGTACGGCGTACCATCTGATCTCATGGCTTCCCAGTGAGCTCCCGAGTAGTTTGGACTGTCTTGGTTGGCCATTGTACCCCATACCTGAAACAGCAAGTCCATAGCCTTTATACCTTCGCCCTTGGCAAAAAGACCCTCAAGTGCAAATCCCGAAGCGTAGGGACTGGTCAACTGAAAATTGTCCCACCTGTCGACACCTCGAAAGGACACTGGCAAACTCGCCTGAGATGGAAATATGCCCTCTATAGCTTCGGAATGCTCTGAACAAATACCCAACGAAGCTGCGTAAGCATTCACGTCTTGGAAAACTCCATCGGCAGCCAAAGATGGAGCTGGACGCATTGTGCCTTGTTTGTTGTTCCAAAGGGCACGAACCAATGATTCCTTCAAGATAGATGCCTGCGAGTTATACTGAGTTATCATGTCCTTCTCTGATGACATCAATGCCATAGCGTTCAGTGCATCGTAATAAGCAAGGTTTAATCCTGCGGATACACCAAAGACAGGTCCCCCCATGGGAAACCACGTCACTTCCATCATTAGTACCTAAAGATAACGATATCATGGCCGTCTCAACTTACTTGAAAGATATGGCGGGGCCTCGATCAATCCATCGTGGTTCAAAAACTGCCTTGTAAACTTCATGTGACGTTCAAGTTGATGCCATGCCGTTTCCACAAGCGCTCGATCGCCTGAGTGCAACCAGAAATCCTTGACAGATACTACGAGAAGCAACGCATATGTCAGGGAGTAGTGACCATAGCATGGAGGCTCATCTTCGCCATCATGACTTGGAGCCTGTATAGGGCAGAGATTTCCAAGGTAACCATCTTTGGTCTGGTGACTGATCAAGAGCTGAATCGTTCCTTTCCATGTTTGGAAGTCGGTAGTGGAGTATGCAATAGACCGTCCAGTAACAAAAGCATCGCCACCAAAAGAAGCTCTGTCTCGCTTCGCTCCGTCAATGATGCAGGGGAATTGGTTTGTTCCGACTTGGAAATCGGCGTATGTTCGTTCAGAATTCTGTTGCAGAAAATTGTTTTGGTAAAGAATCTGATTGTCGAGACATTTGACTGACAAGTCGCGGTACAGCGCGATCCATCCAGGTGGGCCACCAAATGCCACAGAACCCGTGTTGACTAGGTTGTCGCCCAACATAGCCTTAACGTGGATGTCTGTGACTGTGGCCAATTCATGACCTTCAATAGTAACAGTTACCTGGTTCCCAACCGTCAGAGTCTCAATGCTCAGCCAGCTAGATAGATCTAAGCTTTCTGGCAACTGCCATGATCCTCTTTCGACGGAAGGCATAATAGATGATTGGTTTGATAGCCCCTCGACAACTGACAATGTTTTGCTTCTGATGTCCAAGCAAAAGATGAGCCCGTTAGTAATCATACGTACAGCCCAACTAGCTCCGTATTTTTCAACTTTTGTGTAGAATGTGGTCCTGGTATCGGACCACCTTGTTCCCTGCCTACACGGGGCCCAGTGGCCACCATAGACACGAGTTCCCTGGTTGACAATATCCCAGGCCGGTACTGTCTCCCCCTGAGCCACCGTACACATGTCGACCGTGCGAACTCCATCTCTCCAAATTCGATTGACGGTTTCATTGGAGGAGTGGAATGTAGCCTGCACCGAAGCTGGAGGACGGGAAGGTTGGAAGCCAATTTCGGAAAACACGATGGTGGTGTTTGGTTCTGTCAAAGTAATTTTCTCATACCTCTGTGACGCTTGAGTGAACCTCGATTTTATGGTCTGAGTATCGTTGGTGGCGTTGGCGTGGTGGTGACAGACTCTGTAGCTATCCATAGCATTTGAGAAAAGGAAAAATGCACCATCGCCTGTCAAAACGATGTCAACATTTGGATGGCAAGATACAAACAGAAATATCATTCTTACCATTCTCGTTATCAATTCCCTCAATAGTTTCACTGTAAGTGACTTGGAATGCGATTTGTTGTTGGCCTTTTGGTGCTGCTGCGGAAATAATGGAAAAGATGGGGAAACCGCCTTCGCAACGGCCATAGTCCAGGACGAGTTCCGCGTTTGAACCAGATCCTAGATTTTTCAAAGTAAAACTTGAAAGGTCATTGCTGACCTGCACAATGCCACCTGTCTTTAGAACACTTGTTGGAGACACGAATTGAATGTCGCTGTCGAGTACTGATGAGGTTTCCATCGTGAATAGTAGCCAAAGATATCGATAGGGCTTTGAAACTCCAAAGTCAGTATGACGCTTTCATAAATAAGACTCTTCCTAGATTATCATCAAATTCAAATGTCACTGGACTGTCGGTGTTCAATACAGCGATCGTTTCAAGATTATCCCGATAGCCGAGTCTTCTGTGCTCGGGAAATCCGTGCAGTATCGGAATACCCGAGGTTTGTGGGGATTACATGCTATGCGACTCTGGGGTCTAGATCGTGGGGAAACCGTTCAAGTTACTGCTGTACAGTAAGAAGTTAGTTTGAGAGTGACACTTTGGGTAGCAAGAGCAAACTCGATAAAGGAGTCTTCTACCCCGTGGGGAATCCTTTTATCCTTCTCATCTCAACATCCGCTAACTTTGCAGTGGATTATTCAACATAGCCACTTTTTCTTTCTTTTCTTTCTCCTGCCAAGATGACCAACCATCAAGACTTGGACGGTGATGCTCGGCTTGAGAAGGCTGAGGTGCAGCATGCCGAAGACGCCGTTACTATGCAGGACCATCAAACTACGACATGGGAATGTGCTCGGAAGAACCCAAAAGCACTACTTTGGGCCCTTTACGCAAACTGTACGTTTTGGCTAGTACTATGGCGATGTTAGCTGATATTCGAAACAGTAGGAGCTACTTTGGTAGGCTACGAAAACCTTGCTCTCGCGGTTTGTCTAGCGTTGCCCGCCTTCCAGTAAGACAAACACTTGCAGTTCGATTTGTTTGTTCTGACATGGCCATAGGATGAAGTTCGCCAGCAAGGTTGACGGACAATTAATTATCCCCGCTTACTGGCAGTCGCTCTGGAACGCAACATACAACATCATGCAACTGTTTGGTTCCATCTCAGCTGGATTCGTCCAAGACATAGCTGGTCGACGGGCAGTCTTCCTCTCAGGCATCATCATCGTATCCTGTGGCATCACTCTTGCATATGTGGCCGAAACACCAGCACAGTTCATGGGGGCCAAGATGATCTCTGGATTCGCTGTTGGTGCTTTCCAGTCAACGACACAGACTTATGTCTCTGAGATAACCCCTCTACCTTTGCGTGGTATTGCTCTGTCTCTTAACATTCTGATGATGGTAAATACTCCGTAGCTTTGAACTATCACAGATTTCTCTAACTCAAGTTATAGAATGTTGGGTTTCTCATCGCTATCTCCACGACATATTCCCGCGTCACAATCATGGATGAGTCCGCGTTCCGGGTCGTATTCGCTGCCGCCTGGACATTTCCCGGAATTCTCGCACTTGGTCTTCCGTTCCTTCCCGAGTCACCATACTATCTCATTATGAAGAACAAACCGGAAGAAGCCTTGAAGCATTTGGCCAAGCTCTGCTCAGTGGACGAAGACCTAGACGCTCGTCTCACACATATGCAAGAAACCGTCGACGCGGAACGCAGTATGACCAGTGAGAAAGCCTCCTTCGTTGAATGCTTCAAGGGAACCAACTGGCGTCGCACGCGAATCATCTTGATCTGCATGTATATGCCGCAGATCGTAGGTTCCAGCTTGTCATCCAATGCCCCATACTTTCTCAGCCAGACAGGCCTCAGCAGCGGCTTAATCATCAAGATAATGCAGGTTGGCCTTGCAGTGTCAATTCTGTCCTCCATGTTCAATATCTACATGATGACTCTCTTCCGACACCGAGCACTCATGTTCACTGGTATGTCTATCTGTGCTATCGTCTATCTGACCATGGGCGTGGCGGCATCTTGTCCTCAGTCTCAACGAACTCTTATGGCTATTGGAATTGTCATGCAGTGCCTTAGTCTTGCATATGGTCCAGCTGTTGGCTCAAGTCTTGCTGTCGCTGGCGAAGTTTCTGCATCTAGGCTGAGGGCTAAGTCGCAAGGAATCGCGTTCGGATTTCAGGCTATAACGAGCACTGTATGGGTGACTGTTCTTCCATATATGTTCAACAAGGATGAGGGTAATATGGGCGGGCATATCGGTTGGGTCTTCTTTGGCATGACGGTTTTGATCATGTTGGCTGTCTATTTTGATGTCCCCGGTACGAAGGGCAGGACATTTCATGAGTTGGACATTATGTTTGAGACGAAGATCTCTGCTCGCCATTTTGAAAGCTATAAGAGCGAGTAATGGAGTACTTAGGGATAGGATAAGGTTAGTATTTACTACCTAAGCTCTACTTACCCAGTCACTCTTCTTTTACTATACTGTATATAGGGCTGAATTGCTAAAAGTATCTGTGCAGAGTGGATGCTTCAAATTTCAGTGTTCATGGTTACAAAGTCAGAATCTAAACTCATCTATCAGACTGTCTCTAAGTCCTCGCCTTCCTCCACAACAAGAACTTTATCCATATGGATATCTCCGGTACCGATCCAGCCTCTCGAGGTCAAGCTAGGCGATAGGGTTAGCTAAAGAAACGCTAATCTTTTAAGTAATTTCTAGACACCAACACTTAGAGTTATTTAACTCTAATTTATACTTGCCAGATACCTAGATACAATTATATAATTACCTAAAGATCTAGTCTGTGGAGGCAAAGAGACATCCTCCCTTACCCTTGTGAGAAACGCGTGGGTTAAGCACCTATAGTCAATTCCGGTCAATTAGGTCCGGGAATGAAATTGTAAAAAGCCTTCATTCCACAAGGAGTGGCCGCATCTGAGACATCTACCCGTTTTTTAGTTATGTTGGTTAATGGAATTTAGAACATTTTAGATTCTCTATGGAGACTTCCAACTTCTTTCTGTGGCGGGATTATGTGACGAGCTGAAAAGCATCTCCCTGCAGCAAGTGCCAGTTGACAAGCAACCAACAGAGACATTTTACAGAAATGAAATTAAAGTAATTTCAGCAATAGTTCTTTAAAGGGATAGCAGTTACTCCCAAAATTAATAGCTGCCGCAGAGAATTACACTCGTTCATTTTGCAACTCAACCTTCCTCCATCTGTGCAGCAGCATGAAGTCTCTTCTTCTTGTCGCCAATGCTTTGACAGCAGTCTTGGCTAGTGACTTTGCGGCAACGGAGGCACAAGCAGATACGTGGTGCATCACATACGAAACTACCTACCTTGCTAAGATCACCAACCAAGGCGTCCTTCTCCCATCAGAGCAGCCAGTCATTAATGAGCCTAGCCGGTTCCCCTTCCTACCATCTATCCGCCCAACGTTTATGAACGCTTCGATAACTGCAACCAAATCCGCCATAAGCATGAAACCCTTGCACCGGTTTCTTATGAGTACTGACTTTACAACAGGGACCAAGATCCAAGATGCCCTCATTTCAGAAAGCTCCTTGTTCAATCCAGGCACCATTGCCACTTCCGGTCTGCCTCCCGGTAGTTCGATGTCGTCTGAGTTAGGCATCGACCCGACTGCTGCAGAGTCGATTGCTGAAACCTTGACAACTACGATTGGCGACACGGCAGCGCCCACCGGAACTGAGACCGAAACTACTTCGACACCAACTGAGATCAATGAACCTGTCGGACGAGCCGTTATCTTCCTGATTCAAACCACCGATGACGAACAACGCACCTTGCACAGACGAGCTAGCAGTGGATTCGTTGGAAACAGCAACCCTAACGTATGCACATTTGCAACAACATATAATCTCGCCGAAGGCCAGCTCCTTGACAGAGGAGTACCTATATATTATTCCGGCGAAAGTGTTAAAGCGCTAGCTGGACAGGGCATCCCTCCCATAGGCAGCATCACGACCGATTTCTCAGAGTCAGGCAATATACTCACGTTCAAAAACGCAGAGCTGCCGAATGGTCAGGCAGGCTTTTGCCAGGATACAGAGGGCCAGGTCTTTATTACCTTTAGTACCATACCATCCGGATGTACGCCTATCAGCCTGATTGCTTATGACGGTAAGTACAGTCAATCTATGATCGCTTGCTCAAATGCTAACCTCCTCCTTAGTCAACCGATGCCAGAATGGTAGATTGATTGGTCTTGATGAGTTAGCTTCGTCCTCGTCAGAGATAAGTTTGACTGGGGCCACAAGCATGGAGAGCACTGCAATAACTCAGGAAGCTCTCGCCACCCAACCAGGAACAACAGAGACCTTTACATCGCAGCCAATTGATTCAGCTTCTCGATCGTCTGGACTTGAGGGATCCGCGACACTCTCAAGCGCATCAGTCACTTCCCAGCTTTTCACACTGGATTCTAGCCAAGCATCCATCAGTGATGAGACTGAACTCCCAACGACTTCCAGCGCGGAGCTTCAGACTACGACAGACATCAAGACAGTTGCAGAGACTACTAGCACTGCCACAAATACTATCGAGACTTCATCTGCGGTGACAGATTTCCCCAAAACATCTACTCAGTCAGTGGAATCTACTACTACGGAAGTTGTAACAACAAGCACAGACATTGGATCTGATACCACCACTGAGATAGAGCAATCTACTACTACAGAAGCTGAAGATACCACTACTATCCCGGAGGAGCTTACTACCACCGAGGCTGAAACAACATCCGCAGATTTCACCACTGAAGCCCAGCCAACGACAACCACTGAAGCCGCAGGTGATGTGGGAATTGCCTGCGGTGAAGATGGAGCTACCAGCCAGTATAGAACCAATGGTGTTACCTTTGAGCAGTTATGCGAAACCGGAGGTAATTTCGAATCTTTTCAGGAACTTCAGGTTGCAAGCTTCGCTGAGTGTCTAAGGCTTTGCACAGAGAACAGCGCTTGCGTTGGCGTAGGTTTCTTTCGAAATGGCAATTACTGTGAACTCTGTTCTAGTATAGATCCCTTTTCATCACAGTCCAATTTCGATTACGGGCGTGTGATCTAAGAATTACATTCCTAGAATGGTACCTTGCTCTGTTTTACTAGATTTTTACTTCCTAAGTTTTTTTTTCGTTTATTTTATTTTTAATCACCTGGGAGGATTCAGGATATAAGCCTCTCCGGTAACATGGGATAGAGGGTTTTGCAGTTCGTGTTTCTCTAGAGGTGCATGTTAGCTTTCTATCTATTATCTTCGCCCAAACCCGTCTTAATACGCAACTGATGTCAGATAATCAATAGTGAGATCAGTAGCGAAAGAGAAAATTGTACAATTCTCGCAAATACAACCGTTTGATAAGGGAACCTATCTTACACTAGTTACTCATCTCGCCTAGTCCCCATAATTGCGCCCCCCTCTTAGTCCGGTCCCATGATGATCTAGTTGGCAGATTGGTAAATACTTGCATACAACTCCTTGCAACTACATGTCTTTCAGCTGGCTGCTGATATTTCATCCATAAAGTTGTCCATCCTTTCCGTCCTAGCAGTCTCCTCCATTTTAATTGTCCATTTCTGCCTATATCGTAAACTTGTGGGCTTGTATGGGTTTGTTTTCATCCAAGTGGTCCATTTTTGAATGATCGTAATAGCTTCCGTGGATGAAATCTCAAACCATTCTAGGTGCTGCTTTAAGCAACCGGGACAATAGATCCTGATTCGTCGATGGTGTAACTCTGCGTGGCACAATTCCTCAACACGATGGGCATGCGGGACGGCTTCAGCAGTTTTTGAAGGGATGGGGTATAGAGCTTTGGGAGCCCTATTGCAATCAAAATCCCATTTCTCAAGGCGCTTGTTCACCGACTGGGTTGTGTAACCAATCTTGACAAATCCTAGGTTTCCTTCAACCTCGTACATATAGATATGACCATGGCGCAGATCGACCGTTTGAAGTGGTTTATTGATCACGCCTTTGATCAGGGAATATGAAGATTTATAGTCAGTAAGCCTGTTACTTCTCTCGACTATCTCGAAAGGGGAAGTGCGGTATGTGGTAGGCCAGAAGGCGCTCAAGTCTTGGTCATAGTCAGGGATTGACGTTGTCAACCTTCTTATGGTAGGATCATCGCTCATGTTGGTTAAGGGGTTGTTGGTGGTACTCTGAGTGTTTGAATGTTCGGAAGACCCTTCATTTTCCTTAGGTGCACTTTTCTCAGGCAAATTGATAAGAAACCCTGTAATTCTCGATTTCCAAGATGCCACCTTTTGAAGGTTCTTCTCCTTTGTATGCTTGGAACAGCGCATACTCCTCTCGAGAACTTGGAGCAGAACGTCTAGATGAGCATCATTTAGATAGGCACTAGAAGTGACTATCTCGTTGATTGTCAATGCGCAATGATGGACTCGCAGCCCGCCAATACCCTCCTCGCACCGCGATTCGGTGCCATCCTCTACTCTGAGGCATTGCGTAGAATTGAGGGCTAGGAATTGTATGATTTGCTTTTCAATCAATAAGATCGGATCAGTAATACTGACTTCCCCAACAGGAAATGCTTTTGTCCAGGCTTTGATTCGATCGACCTTTGGAAGACCACCATCGTGATATTTGCAATGCACAAGGCTAACAAGCTTGTCTAAGTGGGCTTTAAGATCCACAGATGACTGAGTGAGGGTTATCATCGACTCAAGCTGAGAAGCGACCGCGGCCTTCTTGGCAGCTGGTGACCAATTTCTACACGGCCGCCCGGTTTTTGCAGAAGCTCCACACCGGCCGTTCGTGAGACCGAGAAGAGTCCGCAGCGTTGTAACGTCAATCTCGTCCTCTTTCACCTGCTCCTCATGAACTGTCAATTCTGACGATTGTCGAGGCGGGCTTGACGGAGGACTAGGAAAATGAGAGCCGAGGTTCTCAACCGTGCGAGCTTTGTCTTCAGACACTCCTTTCTCCTTGAAAGGTGAATTTGGAGGACTCAGATATGGAACACACTTCGAATTTGACCTCGCAGGCTTCGTAGAATCATCAATGTTGGACGGCTGTTCACTCTTCTCATTGTTCTTTAGAGACATGATTGAGAAATATGTTTCAGTAGTTATCGGCAACGCTCCTGATGTGGATAAAAGGATATCAGCAAAGGGCTAAGAAAAAGAACGTTTACTAACAGTAGCCACAGCTACCGGAACTAAAAGGTTTAAGAGGAGGATGAAATGAGCTTGATTGAGCTATTTATAACCATGTCGTGAGCGCTCTACTCTTCTGAGTTAAGCGCCGTACACACAAAGTCAGCCGACATACATGGCGAGGCGCCTAAGGTGCATTCGCCCAATTAAGTTATAATGCAACCACACGCTTTGTTCCTGATAGGAGGGAGACTGAGAGTAGAGGCCTCGCGTGGCTTTTGTCATGATGCTGTTGAACTGAAGCTAGCATGTAACAGCCGACTCGAGGTTCATTTCAGCAAAAACAAGCTTAAAAGGGTATAAACAGATTCATCTGACTAAGGCAAGCTTAATGCAGACTAGTGCAAAGGTATCTACCTAAAAGAGGGGTAATAATGACTACAAAGAGGCATAATGCCTTTAAGTTTTTTAACACTTAACTGTTTTTAAGATTGTAACAGATGCGGTCAGCTCGATATGTAAACAAATACCTGTTAGGCAATCTAAACGCTCCAAAAAATAAAAATAAAAAAATTGGCGCGGAACTAGGCACAAGAAGTATTAATACACAATCATTTCATTTTGGCTTGATTTCATGTTTGCCATAGACGATAGTGCTGCAGTTCCACGAGACCCGGATGATATTGTTACGACGGAGCAGGAAATGTCTTAAGGTGAGATTGAATTGTTTGTGGACATTTCTTATCTTGTCTAAGAAGATAGTGAAGCTGAGCTCGGATACAGGAGAGGATAAAGGGTTTCCATCTTCAAACAGGTAGGGAACTTTTGCAATACGTCGCGAGGTCCCAACTGGAACGGATCCATTGCTACTATGCCTTGAGTCTTTGGCCTGGAATCTAGGAGAACATTTGATAATTCTGCAGCTATTTCTCTCTTCACGTAAAGTCACATAGTTTCGCTCTTGGATAGTCAACATATCCGCTTTCTCATTAGCTAAAATATTCCCACTCCGCCTTATCCACACAGACCCTGGAATTGAAACCATCTGTGCGTTCGCTTACATGCTTACATACAATTTACGGTGTAAAAAAGCGTATACTGCAGATCATTGCCATCGTCGAGCCGCTTCTCATATTGAAATTGCGTATTTTCAGCGTAAAGCGTATTTACAATGTAAACCATGCAGACTGTCTATCTTTTTCGGACAGCTATTCGTGCAAATAACACTTACAAATTGTCTATAAATTGGATTAGATCCATCCCGAAATTATATCATTCAAACCATTAACCTTAACCATTCATTCAATACACTATTCAACTCAATCAATTCTTATACTCAATTCACCATCATGGTCGCCATCAAGATCTCCGCCTTGGCCCTTTTCGTGTCAATGATCACTTTGTCTTCAGCAACGCCTATCGAAGCAGAGGCCCAGAATCTCGAAGCTCGCGCGAGAGGAAATGCCGTCGTCTACACTTCCGTCGGACCATCTTGCGATAGGACTGTTGAGCGTCAGGCATTCCAGGGAGATAACGTTCACATCTGTCATGAAGTGACAAACATCGGTTCGCTTCGTGTTGAAGGAAGGTACGTGGACTATCAATTCCTCTTTCTTTCTTACGCCGTGACTAATGCATTATTTAGCGGTTGCTTGGTTAAGTGGTGGACTGACCGCGGCTGCAAGGGCCGTGGCACCCAGGTTCTGGACTCTTACTGCCAATCTGTCCAGTTTTCTTCCTACAGCGTTGATTGCCCTTATAGGAGCAAGGATCGAGGCCAGCAGACTTGGCCTTACCCTAACTAGGTCTAAGTGATACAATTGGTGTGGTAGGAAGGATAGGATGTGATTTGGGGCTAGGAAGATTGGAGTTTATTTTCTCCGGGTACTCCGGTTTTTCTCCTGTATCTTAATGAGCCAGAAGCAATAGAATACATTTACTATACCTGCGAGAGTCTATTTATGGTTTACCCGATAGCATATGACTGGCTGTAGCTGCATTGTTGTACTTGTAAGGTGTGGTTGTGTTTGTAGATTGTTAATACTGGGAAACGAAGACGAAAGGGGTAATCTATTGAAAACTTGCAAAGGTCAATTACCAAGTCGTACAATATGAAACGAAGGATTGTATAGAAGCAAGGGAGTCAATCACTAAGCATCTAGGTTGAACTATTAAAGAAAAGAAGAAGAAGAAAAGGGTCCTGTGCGGGCAAAGAGGCCACGTTGGCTTATAAGGAATGTAAATATCTTCAGAAACCTTATCTGATGGATGGGCTGTATGTATAGCAGTTTGAGTTCCAGTAAATTTGCAAGATGAGAACTTCTATTAGGCACATTGCGCATAAACGTGATGGATATGATTTATCTTCTTTGATACCTCGCATTTGAGGCAAGAGAAGATTTCACAGTAGAGCAAAGCCTTGTTTGAAAAAGGGTTCTAATACTAATTTATTTTTTTTTTATTTTTATTTTTTTCATATTTCCGCCAAGTACAAAGATCTTAATTTCTTGATTTGAATACTAGCTTGAGCGACCCAGGCGCTGTAGTAAATTGGTCCTTGAGATCCTTCACGGTCAAATCCGGGTCCTCCCCTGGAGCAAAGGCAAATTGGAACTTCGACACCAACAGGGCCGTCACTACACGAAGCTGCGTGAGGGCCAAGCTTTTTCCGACGCAGGAATATCGACCTTTGATGTTCAATTAGTTATAGGGTATTACTCTGGGTCGGGATACATACCAGATGCGAATGGCCGGAAGGACTGG
Organism: Fusarium acaciae-mearnsii; assembly: GCA_017657105.1. Taxonomy (NCBI): domain Eukaryota; kingdom Fungi; phylum Ascomycota; class Sordariomycetes; order Hypocreales; family Nectriaceae; genus Fusarium; species Fusarium acaciae-mearnsii. The sequence goes on from JAGDVL010000016.1 coordinate 201,792, forward strand.
CTATCTTTGATCAAATCGGATCTACTGGTCCAGCGTTCTGGGATGAACTCATCAGCATTGACATAGCATCTTTCAGCTGAAATTGAAAAAGAACGTCAGCAAAGGTTTCTATTTTTATATGCACAAACATTCTGAGCCAATGTGAGAGGGGTCTTACTCACATCGGAAAATACTATAACGTGGTGATACAATCGTAACATCCCCCGGGATGAACCGCCCGGCTATCGTCATCCCTTCCGGTGGAGTATCCCTATTACCTCCAGTCATGATGGCAGGGTAGAAGCGCATGGTTTCATTAATAATGGCGTTCAGATGCCGTAAGGTTTTCAATGCCTCGCGGTCTGTGACATCGATTTGCTGGAGCTCTTCGTACAGTTTAATCTGATGTTCGGGATGTTTGGCGAGCAGATAGAAAACCATCGTCAAGGTGGGACCAGTTGTATCACTGCAAATAATTAGTATAGTCTTAATACGTGCGGGACATGATCTCACGAACCTGCCTGCAATGATACCAACAACTGCTTCGCCAGTCAGAAGGTTCCCATCCTTTTCGACTGATTCGTTGCGGATCGAGTCAGATATCAGATAAGACGCGATGTTAGTGGCTCCGTTGTCGTTCTACCCAAGGGGTCACAGGTTAGTGCCATGTCTTGTTGTTCAAGTTGTAGGCAAGACTTACATTGATACGGTCTTGTAGACGCTCTCTGCACCACTGCACTGTAGAGTGCCAATCACGCACAAGCCAATATCCCTTCAGGTACTTGAAACCTATCTGTGCCAGCCACGGTGTCATCTGGCATGGCCCTAGAATCTTCATCGCACGACGGAGATTGTCGACGGCCCAGTGGCTCTCGCTGCTGCTGATCATGTCGAAGGACTCAGAGAGCATGAACATGCCCATCACGTCAAATGCGAACCAGTATGCCATGTCTCTAAACGGGACAACGGTTGCCTTATTAGCGTGAGTTCGGATAAGCATTTCCCATTTTTCTGCATGCTCGGCAATCTGAGACTCATAGATAGGAAGATCTGTGTACGGCGCACTTGTGAGCAAGCAAATCGAGCAACTCAGAGGGACATGAACAAAATAGAAGGTCGTAACATACTCTTTGCGGAGACTGCCTGCATCCATATTCTGCGACGTGCATCATGGAAAGGAACGTCCCGGAAGTTGACAAGGCCGGCTGCAGGCCACAAGAAGTCATAGAAGACAGACTTGCGCGTTTTGCTACCGGGTCCATCGATCTTGACAAGCGTCTCTGGGTCAAATATGGTAATCTCATTGGGACCTAAATGTTAAAGAGAGCATGTTAGCTGGTGTGCTGCCGTTGTTTGGCTCTTGGGTAACAACCTGTGCGGACAAAGTCTCCATACTGCTTTCTCATCTGCTCTAAGAGCAGGTGGTTCTTTGCCCCGACGCAGTTGGCGCTATGCCACAGCTTGGAAATCGCAGCTAGTTTCGGACCAGGGAAACTCTTTAACTTGTGAAAGAAAACCCGATACAAGACAATACTGGTCAGGAGCGACAAGGTGAAAATCGACAGGAAGTATAAGGCATTAATAGCGATTTTCATGTTGCTCCCAGCTCCCCACCGGGCTTCAATACCGTAGAGAACCGGAAAGGAACAGAGCCAGGTTTCAATGATGGTGGGCGCTTTCAGGTGCCATTCGCCCTTGCGCAGAAGTAGGTGGTGAGCTGCAAATCCAGCGCCCAGGGCGATTAGCTCGCGAGAAGCCTCTCCAGTTTCAAAGCGGGATCCATTGCAAGAACTGAACAAATCCCAAGTGGTCATTTGATTGGATGACAGCATTGTAGACAGAGCAGTGAGATACTTAGAAGCCTACTCTATTGAAAATTTTTGGCTGTAGGATGGGTAAGGAGAAATAGCATCTGCTTTGTACTCTATCATAATCCCTTGCTTTTGTAAAAGAGCTACTGGACGTGTGGCTTACATCAAGGCGGAGTAGACGAGAGCTGAAATACGCAGACGAGGCTTACATGGTACATCCAAACGGTACTAGCTGTAGCACAGACCTTTTTTTTTATATCCCAATACGCTACAAATACGCCGCGGATACGCTATGGATACGCTATAAATCCACTGGCGCTTACAAACTGTGTATAACTTATCTAGATCAATTATCGTGCAGACGTCGGTCGGGTATTTTGGCGCTGTGATGTTATATATATTGCATACCGATTTACTATTGTTAAATATTCTTTTTTCAATCTTGCAGTCTTTACCCCGGGCTGTATCTTTCCCCTAATTCCACGTTCTCAAAGCAGTTCTTAAATCACAGGCCCGAATACAATCTTTATTACTTTTCTTTCACAGAGAAATCAATAATCAGACTTCTTTCGAATTGCTCGCCTTGAAATAACTCAACTATGGCATCCAACAGTATGATGACCCAAGTGACGTCGGTCTTTCATCCATCGGAAGAGAAGACGACCTCGATACCGAGGAATTCCTCCAGGTCGCCAACAGTCACAGCCTCCGACGCTTACGTCCGAACCTGGTCACTTTTCTATCCAATCAGAGTGTTCTGGGCATTTGTGAAGAGCGATATCTTTACATTCACCGCTCCTGGAATTCTCTTTGGCATAACTGGTGCTCTTTCGAATGGCCAACTATTCGATGGCCCTCCTTTGCATCCAATCGACGTACTCGGTCGTTTGCCAAAGGTTATACTGTCCAACGTCTTGACCATTGTTCTGTTCAACTTCGCCAATCAACGCTCACCTGCTTCGGTTCTCGAAGACAGCATAAATAAACCATGGCGACCCATCCCATCAGGAATGATCACACCCGAACAAACTCGTCGAGCTGCTCTGTTCGTTGCGCCGATTGCATTGTCTTTCAACTACAGCATGGGCGTAGGAGTCGAGGGATTATTCATGCAAGTCTTGACATTCTACTACAATGATCTTTGCGGGAGTGACGAGATTGTTCGGGATGGTATCATCGCAGTAGCTTATGCTGTCGTCAACACCATGTCTCTCAAGCTTTGCATCGGACCGGAGAACACTGTGAGCACACAGGGAATGATGTGGATAGGAATCATAAGCGGCATCATCCTTACGACGATGAGCGTGCAGGATCTTAAAGATCAAGAGGGTGACAAGGCTCGCAACCGCAAGACGCTTCCACTGGTGATTGGTGACTCGCAAACACGCATTATTATAGCCTGTTGCGTGCCCTTCTGGAGTGTGCTCTGCGCGAACTTCTGGAATCTTGAGCCCCGTATCGTTTGTTGCCTCCCCTTTGTCTTGGGGGCTGTGGTTACTTGGAGAGTCTTGACGAAGCGCTCGGCGGCAGCCGACTCGCAAACTTGGAAGCTATGGTGCGCTTGGCATACTGTGATTTATTTCATTCCACTGACCAAACTGTTGTCTTAATAGTGAGAGGTAAAACCTTCAAGCGAAACTTGACTAGTTATATAGAGGAGGTAGATAGATAAAGGTTGTTAATTCGATTGTTTACCTATAGTTGTCGAGATTTTAATTGTGCAAACAGTGAGAGGTGTTATGTGTTAACTAATTAATAGATACTATTAGTAATACAAGATTAGTTATAAACATGCAGTTACCTGTAGGAGGCCTACTATTGCAATAGACTAAGGAAGACAACGCCGCGGTCGCTGGTAACGCGGGGATTGAGTATTTCCCACTTAGCCAGCGCAACCCCAATTTTATATTCATAAATCTGTGGGGTACAGATCAAGCTATTGACCGAGAGAATTCACTAACATTCCCGTGGCCTCAATAGCGGCATTGTCTTCGTTCCTAGATGCGGGGTAAGTCTGTAAGTTCCGGATTCAAGGAGTCGCTGCCATTGACAACGTGTTGCCGCCGGAATCTACCCCAGCGGCTGGCCGGACCGTCCCCACTTTTGGTCTCTGTCACCTCTATGCAACATCCGGCTCTACTCGGGCCTCGGGGTCTGCTTGTCGCAAATAGACCAGAGTCGAACAAACATACGGTGACAACTTGTTCTTTAAGTATTTAAACTGAATAGCTTCCAAACAGCTGTTTTTCAACATCAACTCTCATAATCAAGCTCTAATACCTTTGTTGTAATTATGCGAACATATCACAACCTCCCACAGGCCAGCCTCCTTAGGATGGGTGGTAGCTTAGCGTACCGCCAGCATGCAAGACACAACCCCTTTTCTACCAGATCCGTCTTGAACTTCTCAACCGATAGAGAAAATACCATCGGCTTCATTGGCATTGGAGCTATGGGTAATCACATGGTAAACTTATTTACATGCAATTCTTGTTGTGCCCTGTCTGACTTGAACCAACCAGCTCAACAACCTGATTTCGAGATATAGAACACCCGATGGCAAAAACAACGTTAGCTATGCGTTGTATGATGTGAATCAGGCAGCACTGGATAGTGTCATCAGTCGCCACAAGGTAGAAAACCCTGGTATACACCTTGCTAGCTGCTCATGCAAGTATTCCCCGTGGTAAACGATCTATGCATTTTCACAGTCTAACTGATTTCGCAGCACCATATGATGTCGCTCAAAGCGCCTCTACAATCATCAGCATGGTCCCCACCGGGAAGCATGTCCAGGAGGTCTACGTCGGCGAGGGCAAGAGTGTTCTCAACGCCTTCAAAACAATGAGCGAGGAGCAGCGCGCAGCCACTCTCTGCATTGACCAATCTACCATCGAGCAAAGCGTCAGCAAAGCAGTCGCCTTGAAGTTGAGAGAGGCTGACGCAGATCTGGTGGATGCCCCGGTCTCAGGAGGCAAGTTCAATTTCTCAACATTGGTAACTACGCTAACAAGTATAAAGGCGTCGTAGGTGCAGAGAAAGGTACGCTAGCGATTATGGTCGGTGGATCCAAGACATCGTTTGATAAGGCGGTTCCTGTGCTCCAATCCATGTCTCGCAAGGTTACATACTGCGGAGACCTCGGTGCGGGACTTGCTGCCAAGATTGCAAATAAGTGAGCCCGCCACTTCATTTTCACTGTCACGAGGCATCTTGCTAACTGATGGGAATTATCTAGCCTTCTTCTAGGAATCACTATGCTTGGCCTGAGGTGAGAAGAACAACTCCATTCTCTACTTGTTGAACAAGTAACTGATGAAATCTAGTGAGGCGATGCTACTGGGCAAGAGGCTTGGTGTTGATCCCCAAGTGCTTGCCGACATCATAAACAACTCTACGGGACGTTGTTGGTCTAGTGAGGTGGGTAACTTGATTACTCGACAATTTGAACCACATGCTGACATGCCTACTAGGTCAACCACCCTGTGCCCGAAGTCAAAGCTGGCGATGCTAGCCCTCCTGCTCACCGAAATTACGAAGGCGGCTTTGTGACCAAGCTAGCGCACAAAGACCTTGCTCTTGCAGTCTCTGCCGCCAAGGAGGCTGACGTTCCACTTACTATTGGACGATGTGTTGAGGAAACCTATCGACCACTGGCTATGTCCAAGGAGTTTGGTGATCGTGATTTCAGTGTTATATACGAGGCTCTAGATTCTCTCAAGGCGTCTGGACTGGCTTCAAGGGCGTAAGCGACGGACTCGGTTGACTAGCTTATTTCTATAGCAAGAATGACTTCAGCGAATTTCAAGATATCTGATTCCAAAATATTGAACCCCGTACAGAAATGTTGCAAAGCTCCATATTTCTATGAGTTTATGGCTGATTGTTGATGTCTATGTTGGATAACAAACTAAAGTCAATCGGGCCAAATAGGTCAACCCAAGAACTAGGCAGGTTCCCATCTGATACCTGGCCACTCATTATCAGATCCTCGCCAAGTTGATTAGACATGGTGTTGTAGTCGACGACTCCCCACATTGCTTCTTCCTCCTCGGACGAAAGGTTTAAAGCTTGTGTTAGACTATTCAGGTGAGTGCCCGTAAAGCCACCGTAAGCTATTTGTCGAAGAAGGGATATCTAAAGAAATATTAGCAGACGTATGTATAATGGCAGATTGAAGAAAAGTACCATTGTTTTCACATTTTGCCAGTGATGGCCGATTATCTCGAGATATGCAAATGTTTCTTCCAGCAGGATCTGGGCTTGTTCAGAGGCAAGTGAATCGCCGTCGTGGGCCCTCGAAGCAATGATGGAACCCGCGACTGTCACTGCATAACCGCTGGACGAAGAGTGAAATGAGCAACCCATGTCGCGGGACTCCCGTATGAGCGAGATCATCTGCTGCGCGTGAAGCCAGGCCATCTCGGATGATCTTTGTATGAAGCTAATAGGTGCGAGGTTGCGACACGTATTGATTCGTCGTCTTAGCAGAAATGGATGATTGAGGAGGCAATAGCAGAGATGAAAGAGTGCCCGGGAAAAGATGATAGGCCCTGTAGATTGGTTGTCCACCACGCCGTCAGCTGAGATGTGTGGTTGGAGAATGTGATTGATTGGTCTCTGCATTTCTAGATACGCTTCGAAATGCAAAAGATCGGATTCAATGCCCGCAAAGTCAGAGCCAGGGTCCCACGGCGGATGCGGACCCCTGATATTGAAATCCTGGAGTACGTACTGGGCACATCGCCCCAGAACATGCGAAATCGCAATCACCTGTGCCAAAGGAGCTTGTCGGTGCGCCACGGACAGTGTGCGGTTCATAATTTCATCCAGGGATTGTGTCTTGATCCATAACCCCTCCCTCCATATTGCCTCGTCACATGGCAGTTGCACGTGGCACGATGCGTCGACGATTGCGGGTGGCCGACCCCGGCCACAGGAGACTAAGCGGTCTAGGAGGTAGACTGACCAAAAGACTCGTCGTCGTTCTTCCTGTTCGGCGTACGTGAGATGTGTCGCGTTTTCTAGCATGAGTCTACAGTCCTGGGCCATCCTGACTGCTAGTCCAACTTTGACCCAAGCTGAACTATGACGCGATCGACCAGCTGTAGAAAAAATCACATCTCAGCAATCATGTACAGTACCCAGAATTCCTCGTACCTGTAAAGTCAAACAAGCCCAGCAAGGCGACACTTTGAACTGCTGATACCTCAGCCTCCTTACCAACAGTAAAACAATCCGACACGATTAATTTCCAGGATTTATTTGCATATTCGACAGACAGCTCCAGGGCACGACCGGTAAAGTAAGAATGCGAGCAAAACCTAACGGCAGCCGCCATCATGGCCAAGACTAGATGCTTCGGGACATCCTGCTTGGACAAACGTTGCCGGAAGTTATCTTCGTGGAAGAATGAATAAGGCTGGTTCTGGCAGTAGGTAAAGTAAGCGTCGATAACGGCCATGAAGACGTCGTCAGGTAGTCCAAATTTACCGACGCCGTCGTTACTGCTTTGACCATCTTGCACAAATCCATTGTCCGGCTCCGGGTTTGCAAAACCTATCTGCTGTTCATTCCCAACGGGCCCGAAAGGAACTTGCAGACCCATGGTACCCTTGAAGGTGTTATCCAGTAGCGAGACGAGACACTGTTCTATCCTGCCAAAAATATCGGTCAGCCAATCAGCAGCGCTGCCATTGCACAACTCACCGTTGCAGGCTGGAGTCGAATTTCTCGACCTTGGCCTCGAGGCCAGCAATTCTAGTCACTACATCTGCGGTCTAGATACACCACAAGAGAGAACATCAATAAACCATGACGGACGAACTAGTGAGACTTGGAAGATACGTGCCTCATTGTTAGATGGTCTAGTGCCTCGTGAAGGACCGGGGTCCTGTTCAATTGTTCGAGGAGCGGGCTGCTCTCTCGCAGCTTGTGGACGAGAGGCTTCGACAGGATAGGTACACTCTTTCCCTTCCCATTAGAGGTGACAAGTTTGGAAAAGCAGAAGCCCACTCACCGGCACCTAATCTTTCGCACTGTTTACAAACTGGCCGGTCGCCGGTGCATCGGCATTTTTTCCGGCTTACCGGTATGAATCAATCAATCCAGCCCCCCGCTAGACGGAAGCAGTTGTACTTACCGACATTGCAGACAAGCCTGGGCAATACGTTGGACTGGGAAGTAGTTGTCGGACCTGGTTGCCATGATATGGCGGAGCAAGCAAGACTATAGCTCGCTCTCACGACAGGTCAGTTGGGATCATTGAATCAAGATAAGAGGGAGATGGACCGCTTCTCGTGTCAGTGTCAGGCCAACAAACGGGTGCGTGCATGCGTGACCCCGGATTACGGAGAGAGTAGTCCGATCACATGCAGGGCTAGTGCCCTTGGTTTCATCAATGGTTTACTGAGTTTTGCAGCCTGCAGAAACACGCTATAGACTGGAAGTGCCATCCACTCCAACGTTGATGGATCTACTGTGCAGTACTGTGGTCAATTGTTCAACGACGTACATGATATCTTACACTGATATAGGTTTCATACTCTGCTTATTTGTGCCATGACTACATACCCAACAACAATTTCCTAGCTATTACGTATACGCGAGATGATCATACTGTCATAGACCGTGAGAGGGTGAGTCTTACCCCTCTTCTGGTGGGGATGATGATGTGTTCTAGAGCAGTTGGGCTGGCAATAGACAGGGTTCATCTTGACGTTTATTTGCCACACCCCTTGCATAGTATGTTCTAGACTGGATCTACACAGTATGTTCAGTTCCATCTCGCTTGTCCCAGCTTTAAATTCTCGCCATCGCAGATCCATCAAGCTTCGATTATCTATATATAGTTTCCTCGATTTCTATCTCTTTTCTCCCCCATCCATCGCATTACACTTTCCATCTTTCCATGTCGTACGGGCCATCAGCGCAACATAATCACCCTCATTCAATGGAGAAGCCGTCAGCAATTGTCTTCACCCGCGATAGCATCAGCCAAAAGGCACTGGACTCATTTCCCGACACAAACCATGGCAACGTCGTCTGGCAGACCTTGCTTTCCAACATCAACACATCGGCAAACCCCATGTGCGTAGGCATTGCGACATGCCCATCCAATGGCTCTCTCGCCCTTCACCAACACACCCAGGCTGAAATGTACTATGTGCTTGCAGGGTCAGGCCAGGTCGAGATCGACGGAGTCAGACATGATGTTTCAGAGGGCAGCGTGATTTGGATCCCCGGCGACGCGTTGCACGGCGTCTTCTGCGGGCCGGAAGAGACTCTGAAGTGGCTCTATGTTTTCCCTGAGGGACGTTTTGAGGATGTCAAGTATCGTTTCAAGATGGCATAAAATTGGCCGAGCGGGCTTGCGTGTTGGTACTTTGCATTGTTACTTGGCTGCGTAGCAGTCGACGAGAGGACCAAAATTCTGGGTCAGGGCAGATTTGCTCACGAGTTTAATGATAATGGCATATCTCTTAGAGTTTTGCGTGTTTTAGTAATACAATTCATTCACGATCGGTTTCACAAATTGTATAACAACATGAAGAATCTGTGCTATTTCTTAACTATTAACCTTGATGTAAAATTAATCTTGTCTAGATAGACACCTAGCATAAATACAGATAGCTATTAGGGTTCATGTTTGGAACAAGCGAAGAAGCAAAAGAACAACATCTAATTTTATCATGTGATGGTTGAGTTTTTCACAATATCACTAATTTACGGTAGATAACGCTAATCATGCAAGGTTTGCATCCCCATTACCAGATCGGTTATGTATCAGCTTTTTAGCGGCCGGTATCCTCCTGTGCTTGTTTGAACTAAGTAGGACAGTGTTGTGTGAATAGGTGTGCATCTAGAGTTAGCTCAGATCCGGTACCAGATCAGTTGATGAACAGCTTTAGGTCATGTGCATCCTTAGAAAGCCAGATGTCACCGGACCGCTCCCACCTGAAAGACGGACCGTCCCCATTGTATTGCCGGACCGCTTCCATACGACCGACGGACCGTTCCCACTTAGCCCACCAACTTTATCTACCGAACAACACCATAGCCGGATGATCCCGCTTGTCTTTCGGAACCATCATATAGGGTAGGATAATGGATCGCGACATCACAACTTATTTAACGTCTACCCATCTCATATAGAATTGACTGATGATCAAGATACTACCAATCGAAAACAAGAAAATAAACACCACCTTACTCTAATCACTTTCAAGTCTCATCTTTCCCTTTTCCTTTACACAATGTCACGAATCGTCTCTGGTGAAGACGTGTATGGCCCTGGGTCCTATGTTGATGCAGAAGCCCTTCCTGTACCTGACGATGCACGTCGGCTGCTCAAAGTTCTCGCTAAATCGACACCTAATTTCGCTACCGACGATGCATCTCTAAACGCCGTGGCATTCACCGGATCCGATGAGACAATCACACCCGGCCCTTTGAAATCCTCCGTCATCGCTAGCGCTCTCCATGCCATGAGCGGCATTGTAGCCAATGAGCTCCTCGAACTAAGAGACGGCCCGAGTTCTCGCACAGTATCAGTAGATACAGACCATGCCTCTTTCTGGTTGGGAAGTGTAGGAATGAGCAAGTACAACGGAAAATCAGTCCGAGAACTGGCCAAAGAGGGCAAGCTCGCTTCAATCTTCCCCAAGAATCTCGAAGGGGATATCTTTGGAACACCGCTAAGACTACGTACTACCGGCAACTATCAGACCAAGGATGACGGTGTCTGGTTCCAACTGCATGGATCCCTGGATGCCGACCCGGTGCTGCGGACTATCGGCCTGGATCCATTGCAGCAGTGCGCCAGCAACGATGAAGCATGCAAGATCATCGGCGACAATGTTCGCAAGTTTGGCGCCCATGAGCTTGAGATGATGCACCTGGTCCAGGGTCTTTGCGGCAGTATATGCTACACACCAGCTGGATGGCGCCAGACGCGCATGGCCAAGGAGCTGTCCAGACATCCTTTGATCAACTATAAGCAGCAGACGCATGCGATCCCTACACCAGCCATTCCCATGCCGATGACATCTGATAAGCGACCTCTGGCAGGTATCAAGGTTGTCGAGCTCGTGCGAATTATTGCGGGGCCTGTTATCGGCACGACGCTTGCATCTATGGGGGCCGACGTCATCCGCGTCAACTGTAGTCGGCTACCCGACTTTAACGTAAGTCCAACATTCCTTGTCGACACATCGAACGTGATTCTAACTACTACCAGTCTCTGCAACTCTCACTCAACGCGGGCGTTCGAACGGTGGATATCGATCTATCCAAAGACGAAGAATTGAAGCGTCTTGTTGAGCTCATCCAAGAGGCTGACGTATTTGTTCAAGGCTACCGGCCTGGTGTAATCGCCCGCAAGGGCCTCAGTCTGGATAATCTTCTTGAGATGGCTGGCAAAAGGGGCAAGGGTATTATCTATGTCGAAGAAAATTGCTATGGTCCTGATGGACCTATGGCCGAGCGACCTGGTTGGCAGCAAATAGCTGATGCTGCCTCGGGCTGTTCTTATGTTGTTGGACGAAGCTTGGGTCATACAGATGGAACATGTGTCCTTCCAGCTTTACCCGTGCCGGATATGCTAACGGGCCTCGTCGGTGCTATTGGTACCATGATGGCCATCAGGGATCGTGCCCGCCAAGGTGGTTCCTACCATGTATTTGCATCCCTGATGACAGCTGCAGCTCTCCACCTTCAACCTGAGGTCGGACTATATTCCCAGCAGGCTGTGGAAGAATGCAACAAGAAGTTCAACTGGGACGAGACTAAGCCCGAGGACTTTGTGCTTGAGCTGTTGGATGTGGTTCTCAAGGGTTGGAAGACGGCGATCCCTAAGTTGTCGGAGCAAGAGTCTACTTATATGACTAAATTGAAGGGTGATTGGGGTGAGCTTGAGGTGCTCAAGCCTGTCATTCAACTCAGTGACGAAAAGACTTCGCCGTTCTTTTCGTCAGCGCCTGAGCCTAACTGCTACCGCAGCTACGATGCAACAGCTTGGTAGATATATAAAGGCATTTTAGAGAACAATATATCATAACAATTTACTACGTATACTGCTTTGATACGCTGCTCATCAGTAGTGATTATTAAGTCTATAGACAGCTGTAAATAAACCGGATTAGATATCCCGGCAAAGCGCATCTATTACAAGCTGTCGATAAGTACTGTAGTTATACTGCATTGATAATCATCCACACCCTCCTCGTCTTTATCATATAACTCGATATTAGTGTTTCTAGTGCTATCCTAAAGGATACAACTGCACCTCTCCTCCTACCGAGTAGCGACAGTCTTACCGCATTAGTAACCGTCTTAACCCTCCTCCCCCTAGTTTCAGGACTCTATATTAGTATTCCTAGTGCCATCCTTAAGGATGTAAATATAATGGATCTAAGTAAAGCGATTAATACAGTTATATCTATCCTTACTGTTCTTACAGGCGTTGCGGTTGATATTGCCAGTTCCGTCCTGTTCGGCCCTGGTGCATTCTAGAGTCTAGGTGATGCCTCCTCGACTGTTTAAATCACCATCACGCTGAGGTATACGAGGGAAGATATAGGGGTATGCAAGGGCTGTAGTGGCGAGGAGGGCTAGGGCGGTCTGAATGGAGAACTTCATTTTCGTTAGATAATGGTCGAACTTGGGGCTGACGTAGGCAAAAGAGAGGGCTGCTCGATCAGATGATAATTGGACCGGTGTAGACAATAAATTGAATATGAAAGAGCGATTAGTAAATAAAGTGCAACAAGACACCGTTAGGGTTAAGGCGCTTTATATATAGCGATATAGCACGCATATTATTCCAGGGCTTGCGGTTAAAGATGCAAATTAAGGGGCCTGGTAGACAGTTTCAGCGTTGTCTTAGCTGTCTTCATACAGGGATAAGCATAATCAGTTTCAACTAACCTTAAAGTTAAAATTCTAAACATTTATGAAACAATACCGAGTCGCATATGCAGATATTCAAGGGGTTCTATTCTTAAGCTTTTTCTCAGCGCAAGCCTTGAAGTATACAGATTAAGTCGTAAATATCTAGGGGCTCAATACACCCTGCAAGATCAATAGCTATCATTCGAGGTAAAAGTCTCTGTCTCTTGTCACCATTTCACAGAACGTATGGAGATTGTTAAATATACGACAACGTATAAAGGTTTTAGCTGGATTATGTTCCCAGCCCATACATCGTTGGTTCTTGCTCAAGGAGTCTTTTCTGTACTTCATCCCTCCTCTTCATTCGAGATTCCCATTCGCTCCAACGGACCGACATTTTCTTAAACCAGAAGGGAAAGTCGTCCAGTCGGCCACATGCATCCAAGAGGTCATCAACCTCCCGAGGTTCCGACACATTCTTGACCGTTAGATCCAACGTGTGGAGTCGACGTGCATTCTTGCAGCTCTGCAGCACATCCCTGCTCACATCAACGCAACGAAGCTCAAGAAATTCAAGTCGGGATGAGTGCGCATTGACCAATTCTTCAAGAGCCTGATTCGTTTCATCTGACGCTTCGAACGAGTCGTAATCCTCAGGCAGGATGTCCCCTAGTGATATTTCCTCTAACGGTGATTTTGTACCAGCGATAGAACTGATACTCTCGGTGGAAAGGGAGCAACCTGGGCCTAAACGCAGTATTTTCAACGTCTTCATGAAAGGCATGATTTTCAGGAGCCAGTCGCGCGTGTCTGCGATGCTAGATATTTTGAGAGACTCTAGCGTGTTGCGCCAGGCCAGACACGCCGTTTCGAGATCATCTGAAGTATCGAGGGTCTGCCTGAACTCAAGTGATTTCAGGTGCGGACATTGTCGAGATAGATCAACGAATGCAGTTGGGTTATTCCCCATTGAGCAATCCTGGCTGAGGAAAAGAGACGTAAGGTTAGATGTGAGATAAGGTAAAATGCCTTCCATAACCCAATCCGATTGCCCAACTAAGGTCAAATCTTCCAGCTTTCCTAAAAGTCTGACTGTTTGAGGCCGAGACGAAATTTGGTCTGTCAACAATATGCTATCGTTTGGACCAATGTCTTGTTGGTCGAAGAGATCCTTCCACCCAAGCACAGTAGAGAAATGGAAACAAGTAACATGCTGACATGCACCCAACATCATACTAAGACTTCGAATACAATGCAGGGAAAGTGCGGTTGAAACATTATTATCATTACCGCGCTGAATTAACAAAAAGTTAACATTGGGACAGCGGTAGATGATGTCAAGTAATAACTGGCTGTTTGCTCCACGGGGGTCCCAAAGAAGTCTTAGTGATTGTGTCAAAGTTCCGCGACCAGGCCTGGCCTTAACGCCTTCAAGAAACTGTTGCTGTTTTATAATACTGTCAAGATCTCGAGGATGCTTGTATAACTGTTCTTCGGCCAAGGACGATAGTGGTTCGAATGACTGTGCAAGCGCGAGTAGCGTAGCCTGTCTTGATTCGTAGTTCAGATTGGCGGCATGTTGCACAATGATTCCGTAGAGTTCATTGGGAAATAAAACTTTCAGGTCGGACATTCTCTATTAACATATATGTTAGAAAGCGAGATACGTTACGTGATGGTATTTTACTAAAGCTTATCTGAGGGAAAAGACTTCTTTCTATGAGGGATTTTTATAAAGACTGTCACGTGATAGTGTAACTGTTATATAACATGCTCAAATAGTTGTTAGATATATGCTCTTTACTCAGCGTAGATAGTCTAAAGAGAACTACAGTTTAGCTGGGCATTAGTTAAAAGGCCAGCACCAGTAGATGACGTTAACAGTCCAGCCATCCATAGTATACAACACCCACGGCTTGCCAGTCGGACCAGTACCCTTGTAGCAGTTGTACGTATGGAACCCATTCGTGCCCGTGCCAGACCAAGAATTCCCTTGCTTGCCACCCGCATCTGCAAAGATGCTCGAGGTGAAAGACACACCACTGCCAAAAGTACCTGCGCGCAGTCAGTATCTAGCTGACCTTAAAAGTTTCAGTCAACTCACCCTTTACAGATTGGCCCTCCCAGTGAATATTGCTTCCGTGGACCACGTCGACGTAGTCATCCGGACGGGACACCCCGTTTTGTTCGTGGCCGTCGGCGTAGTATGCCATGCCGCTTGAGATCTCGTTGCCTTTGTAGGAGTTGACGAGGTAGATCGTTTCGCGAGCAGTGACAGCCCCAGCTAGGGCTGAAGTAAGGAGAGCAGTGATCTTCATGGTAACAAACAAGGTCGAGGAGTTGTGATCGATGATTTATTTTCTGTTGATTCAAAGACTATATTTATATCTTGCAAAACTGCATATATCCATAAGGCTCACTGGCTATTCAATAACATGTTGACCAGTAGTTTCTCCTATCGATGGGAATGTCCAAATACGAGGCTCACATCAGCGGCCTTCACTGATCGGGCTGCCAGTCACTGATACGGGTAAACGGCAATACTGTTTGGGAAATAACCCCACGGCGGAAGCTTACATCTGCAGATCGGGCTCCACTAGTTCGCTTCCCGGTAAGCGGCGACCAGATTGACCAGGTGGTGATTGGTTAAGTTATCCAACAATTCTTTTATCTATCGAGGAAAATTCCCTTCTGGCAAATATACAGGTCATTGAAGATATATATTTAGCATCACTAACACTATGCTCAGCTTAATTAGGCAGCTTGATTATACACTGTGATTTATAAGGATAAGTAGAAGGCTTGAGTCTGACTAGTAATGTATTCGCCTCGTCACCATCTTGCAAATCCTGTCTCACTATCTCGTTTTCAGCTTTGATAGTAATCTTCAATCTAAATCCAGATCATCTATATTCCTTAATACCCCAGTCATGGAACCATCAGTGCCACAAGCCAATGCTACTACATCATTAGGTAAAACTCGAGTCTATCTTCTTAATTAGACAGTCCCTCTATACCTCTGCGAGATATTTTGGCTTGAAGTCGTTGATGTAGGGTAATATCTATCTTAGGAGAAGAAACAGAGTAGTCCATCTATTAAACTAAGTGCTCCGAATTTATATACTACCCGAGCTACATATTGGAAAAAGTTATTGCCGCTCAGAGCTATCTTTTTATATAAAGGACTGGTATAGAGGTTTTAGCTTATAAGGGATAGCTTATATTGGGTTTATGGTAGCAAATGATATAGGGTGTAAGTTCTAAGCGTTACAAATTATCAAGGCACAAGCTACCCCAGGATGGAGAGGCGGGATAGTATAAACAAGGTATTGTATTTGGCTATGATAAGCAGTGTAGGTCATCGCTGATATAAGTAGTGAATAAGGATCCAGATTCCTACGATTATGCAGCTTTAAGATTTCTCATTGTCGAGGTATTTCAACCTGTTAGCTACTGTTCTTCTTAACGGTTCTGTACAGTCTTCCGGACAGCTGATCTCCCTTTGAAAAGTATTTCCTCTTCATGGTATCCGTCCAGCCACTTTACCACTCTTTCAGCTGCCTCTTGATCTGTGGCACCTTGCTCCTGTATTGTCGCAACTGTGCAAGATTCGAGCAACTGAGCAGTCTCGTCTAGTAACACAGTATTGTTGCGAGGATCTGACGCTGTGCCACGCCACAAGGATATATATGCACTCGAATCATGCGGCCGTCCGTCGGCTAGTTTCTCAGACAGATTACGAACAACGTCTGCTCTGATTCGAGTCTTGATACTTTCCATTACTAGCTTCCGCTTATGGTTTGATGTCTTACCTTGGTCCGTATACACGTCAGGCATCCGCCAGGCAAAATACGCATTTTGGTGGGAGGCCCGAACTTGGACATCAGTTGGGTATTCATCGAAAAAGTATGAGCACAATTTGCAAGGCGGTTTGCTTGACCCGATGAATTTCCAACGATTGAAAAAGCGTTCAAGACGGATTCCACCCTCGGTATTTTCAAGCCAATCATGCAACAGCACTTCCGCATGCACCACCGGTTTAGATGTATGACTCCAAAGTTCAGAAACCTTACTGTCTATATCGTGGACAGAAAGTGAGTCTAGTTGTATTGCGAAGAGATGCAATAACGACTCATCGCTAGACATTCTGTTCATGATCTCGGCAGCTGTCCAGGGGTTTGTGGGAAGAACATCAGAAACGGGTGAACTCGACTTTATCATGCGAATTTGAATGTCTGAAAAGAGCTGAGGCCAGATCGTTGCCACTGTTTCCATTAGGCCCACTGCACGCTTATAGGTAAGCAGTCTGCCCGCGACATGAACAAAGTCTGACCAGTATTTCCCTGACATCATGTTATCTTCACGCGCCAAGCGACGCCTGACATCTAAGAAGATGTAGGAGCCGAAAAGGTTACTTAAAGAAGTAATCAGGTCACATATCATGAGGCGGCTTACTTGCGTGAATTAGCATGAGGTGGGAACTTCATTCAGGGTAACTTAACTTTTTCAGAGTGACATGTGTTAAAACAGGCTTCCAAAAGCCCTAGGATCTGGGACATTTCATTTTTAGTCAATTGACCTAAATCCTGTCAGCTCCACGTGTCAACTACAAACGACTAAAAAAGACCTACCTTCCTGGGTGATTTCGCGCTCGCAAGCTTTAATGCATTCTTGGAGATGGACTATGAGCGACCTCATGTATCCATTCACCCGTTTTTTGCACAATTCAAGCGATGCACACAGGGCCTGAATCCTAAGGCCTTCTCGTTCAGCACTATGTGGCGGCGGAACTTCAGAGAACATATGCAGAATAGAAGTTATACTCGCTTGGATTTCTTCGCATCTCGCTGGACCTTGCTCGTTGAAACCAATCACATACTGGACACAATCGGGCAACTGCAATACAACACATGCCGATATTGCTGCGCCACCAACCTCGGTGCAACAAAGGAATGCGATTTTGGAGACAAATGCTTGGAAGAGTGGTTCTAGGCCTGCCAAAGTATCGAATTCCGGGTCCTCTCCTCGTCTTCGTTGTGGACAAACGGATGTTAAGGCAATTAACAACAAAAGGGGAGGATAGAAATGTTTGACTAGAGCACGTTCTGGAGTGACCGGAAGCGGTCGCTGAATTCCTTGCGATTCTGAAAATAAGCCAAAGTACTGCGATAATCCCTTCGATAGATACTCACCCATAGTTGAGATACCTTGGTCTGCAAGGTAAGCAAGTGTTTGTTGATGCAGGTAACCAAGGTAATCGTTGACTCGTATTGGGAGCTAATGTGCAATATATCTACCGATCGCGTTGCGAATCGTTCGTGAAAGTAGTATAAAACGGCCATGTCATTTTGGAAGAAGCCTCAGAAATTTTGAGCTGAGCAGCGTGGCAGGCCTCAGGCATAATTTAGCTTGACAAGAAATTGCTGATTGGGCGACCGATGAACTGTTGGTTGTAACAATAGCATGCCCATAACTCAGTTGGTATGCCTCGTGCATATTGGTCAATAGACTCTTGCGCTGACACCCTCTAGCTGTAGTCACAAACAAAAATTGCATCATTGATATCGTGCCGCACTTGTAACAGCCCAATCATATTGACCTTGATAAGCATGGGCACAATTTCACTCTGCGGGATGGGAGAGATACGAGTCTGAACTTGAAGGCACTTTCGTCTCAGTACTTTACTTTCTGCTTATTATAACTCATTCTATCCAAGTTTCATACAGCCAAAATACTGTAAGTTTACAAATATACAACACGTTGTCTACATCCGCTTCAGCACTAAATTTGTTCAACCAATGCTCTGACGTGGCTTTACAGGATATAATCCCTCAGTTGATTCTCGCTGCGTCCCTGGAATGCTTGTTAGCAAGTATCATAGAAGAAAAAGATGGAAGGTCGCTCAACGATTGCCGGAGGGGGGCTGGCCCAGTACGTATCGTTGCGCGAAATTGAGCTCCATCCATCATCTGACGCAGCTGCTCTACCCAACCGTATCAATCTGTCTGATCAAAGCGGCGAGCATTAGTCTCCAACCGCTGTGCCGAGCAGCCCAGATTTATCTGGCATCGGACCTCGTGATCAGACCCCACAAAACGAATACGGCACGTGTATCGTCAATTCAGTCAACAGAGCGTCGGGTAGAGGCAGTAAAAAGCGACGAAGAAATTCACAGCGTTTTCAGGAACACAAGCTGCCGCCCAGTCACCATTACACCTATGGCAGTAAGCTTACAGGGTACTTTTCTAAATATCCAGAATGTAAGACTCGCAAATCTTACAAACTACCAAGCATTCTGAAGTGAGTCCAACATCCAATCTTTCATGAACGCAGGTTGACAATATAGGAAACACGCTCGCAATCACTATACGCCAGTTATATGTCCACTTTGCGAAGAAAGAACGGCGGAACAAGGGGACATGGAACGGCATGTTCGAGTTTATCACCCCTCTCTTGCGGCGACTTTGGGCATCTCTGGCGAATATTTGCATTGTTCCATTTGTCCCAAGGCTATCTCAAACAGTAGAAAGGATAACTTCAAAAGGCACATGAGTGACTCTCACAGGCTTGAGATTGATGAAGAAGGACGTTGGGTGCCAATTGTAGGATGATCAGGGAACTCCAACAGGTTTCTCTTTCTACTCCTCTCTTCCCATCATGTATTGCGTTTATCTCCTAAAGGTCGCGCACAATAGCTTCAAGGTAGTCTTATGCATATTGCTTATCACTTAGTAAGGGACTGTCGATCGTTTTGCTCGCAACACCTCTGGTTGGGACATAGATCAATTTAGTTATAATTCTTGGGGCTAGTGAAAGAGCACCTCCCTATCTACCAGTTGGGCTAAATTATTTTCAAGCCAGCGACGGAGATGCCTCGAGGTCGCTTGTGCCCCCAATCATGTACGAAGAAAATTGCCTCCCGGGAACCTTCTTCTGGAACATAATGTCTAACTGTTCATAAGTGTGACACTTCGTATTTGGAACATCAAAATAGAGCACCACAAAATAGATAGCTGCCATGCCAAAGAATATCCAGCCGATGTTCCCTCCCATGTTAGCCTGGTATTTATTGAAGAGGTATGGCAGGATGATTTGCCAGATAGTCGACACCATAGATGAAAAGTCTTGGCCTAGTGCTAGAGACTTGGCACGGAGGTTGATAGAGGACACCTCTTCAGCGACGCTCATGGATGCTCCAACTGCAGGACCGTAAGAGATACTGGGAAACGCAACTGCAATGTCAATGACGGTGAGCGTTGCTGGTGTACGTGTCATGGTGCCGGCAATGCCCATTGCTAAGTACATAGCGAGACAGATACTGACTCCAAAGAACATCAGTGTCCGATAAGTGAACTTCGACATGGCGAACACGTTCAAGACCGCAGATAAGACACCGCAGCTGACAGCGATCTACAGGATCATGACTGTGGTACGGTTATCCATCCCAGTTTGGTTGAGAAAATATAGCGCATTGGAGGAGAGAACAGTGCCATAGATCTGGGACATATACATGCAGATAAGCAGTATACGTGTACGTCGCAAATTGGTGCTACGAAATAGTTCAGTATACGATGTCTTCTGGACCGCAAGTCGACATTCGGTTTCGATGGAGTGCTGTATCTGGACCAACCGAGCATCAATTGCGTCCTCATTCGATGAAAGGCGAAGCAGAGCGTGTCGTGCTTGATCATTTTTGTCCTTCAAGGCCGACCAATACGGTAACTCGGGCATAAAAGGTAGTCCCAGCGCTAGTAGTCCAGGAAAATTCCAAGCCGCAGCGAACACAACACGGAAAGTCCAATCGTTCATAATAGAGATTCGACTGAAGGTTGCTGAGATTGCAAGCAAGAGTCCGAGGTTCTGTATGTTGATAGCGGTTACGTGAGTACGACGCCAATAAGTCTAGTGCAAAACCACTCACCAGCATAATTGCAGATGTCGAAAGCGCAATACCTCGCAGAGGCAATGGTGCGATCTCCGAAACCCAAGTCTGAGAACCAGCTAGGATGAAACCCATCGCGAAACCGGAAGTCATTTTGCCACCAAGGAACTCCGCTGGAGTTTTTGAGATAAATGTGAGTGCAATAACAGCCACCGCGATAATTATCGAAGCAAGGAACACGGATCGCCGGCCGAATCGGTCTTGACAGTAACCTCCTGAAACAGAGCCAAGCAAGGTTGTGACGTTGTATAGCGAGCTCCAAAGAGACTGCCAGTAGGCTGGAATAATGAGTTCGCCGTTAACATTGACAGAAAACCTCATCCTGTTGAGAGACTCAATAAGTATCACAATGGCTGGAAGATGATAAAATCAGCGTGTACTACTTACTGGAGCGCGGGCATAGCTAAGCAAACCGACATTGCCAGGTTCTCGTACCCCACCATCAAAGGGCCAACTATAAACATGATTAGCCTTTTACCTTTCAAAAATAAAGTACAAAAAAAGAAAGAACGGTATATACGAACTATTAGCCCACAGTGTCCACGGAACAATCTTTGGATTGGCCTTGAGGCATTCCCAGGTTGTCTCTGAGTCTTCCTGAATCACGATATGCTCGTCGTGGACTGCTCCAGATTTCCCAGCTAGGATCTCATCATTATCGCGGGCCATATCGAAGGTCCCAGGGTAGAGGTAAGATAATTACTGTTGGCTTCTGCTTGTAGAGAAAAACAAGTAGTCAGTCTTGCAATATGTGTCGCCTTGAATGTTCGAAGCTCCAACATTCCCAGGCTCGCTTTACTTTATATGATGTTCAATCCTTACATGGTGATTAAAAAAAGGCTTGGGCCTATGCCGTCGGCATTTCCGACCCCGGATTCTCCGCACCTCATCTTCCCCATGGGGAGGCTACCGGTTTGGCCGA
Source organism: Fusarium acaciae-mearnsii (assembly GCA_017657105.1). Taxonomy (NCBI): domain Eukaryota; kingdom Fungi; phylum Ascomycota; class Sordariomycetes; order Hypocreales; family Nectriaceae; genus Fusarium; species Fusarium acaciae-mearnsii. The sequence continues at coordinate 223,336 of JAGDVL010000016.1, forward strand.
GTCGCTCCCGTCCGCCATGCACCACTCGCCTTGCTTTCAACCGTCTACTCGGCGACACCGTTGTCGGTGCATCTCTAGTCGACGAAAACCCCCCGAATACAACGAAACCGAAGGGGATGAGAACCCCTATAGCTATGCCGATACCGCTATATAACCTCTCGCAATGCCATGCAGATATTTCTTGCGACTGCAACTATTTTTGATACCTCTCACTTGATTTCCTCTCAAGTATGTCTTGATTATCCCGCTCAGCCTTCCCATTGTCCACCTCTAAACCAGCCCCGATGCAATTGTCAACGCCGTCTCGGAAACGGACACTTTCTATGCGGGAGTCAATAAAAGTTGTGGAACCATTCACAGTTGAACTTCGGCTGATAGAAGGTGGTAGCTACTTAGGCTAGAGGTTCGTGATCCTGTTGTCCCAAAAAGAACAGCTTTGCTACAAAGAATTAGAGCATTATTCATCCTCCTTGGCCTTGTTCAGATGCTTGTTGAGCTACCAAAACTTCCCCCCCATCGTTCCTATCGTTAAAGCCCTATTGCCTTGTTCCACAATGCCTCTGCTAGACACTCTCTATCAAAGGTCACTGGCCAAGCTATTCCAATCAATTTCCCTCTTGCATCCTCTCATGTTCGAGTCTTTGTTAAATCGGCCCGCTCTCGGATGAAGCCTAGCAATTTCAAGTCCAACTCGTCCATCCATGCATGATAACTATTCGTCCTGGCATGAGCTAGATGAAGGGCTGTCACGAATAGCTTCCAAAACCAAAACTCTTGGGCCTTGGATGTATTTGACGTTGAGTGCGAAAAGCATTTCGATAGGTCTCTATGACTAGACCGAAGTATGTAGTGAAGCAATCGATCTTCTGCAGGCAGTCCAGAATTCCAAACACCCAGAACGCTGATTAGGTACATACCCAATACGACTAAAATACCAATCCATGAAGACTGGAATTCTGGCTGGGACCCATCGGGCATCAGCAAAGTTGAGGCGATATGAGCGTTGACAATAGCGCCAAAGAGCCTAGAAGGACCGCCTAGAACCAGGGCGCCTTGAATCCATTGCTTATAAAGCGATTTCTCATCTTGATCAGCAGACCGAAGGGACTTTCGCACATCAAACAGAATAAAGTACCGATCACAAAGCTCATATGTAGTCGACTGATGCTGGTCTTCGGACTCAAGAAATCGAGTCTCCAGATACAGCAGCATGCCCTTAACATGGATTTCAGCAGCATTAAAATTTCCAAAAGCAAACTGCAAGACCAAAGTTAGACCAAAATAGAATATGTTAAATCATGAGACCATACAAACCTCGGAAAAGCAAAGCGAGTTGATATGCTCGGCGCAAAATGGGACAAACTGAGAAGGGCGTAGATGAGCATTGTCAAGGATCACTGTTTGGTATTTGTGGTATAGAAAGGTCTGTTCAAAGATGCCGAGGCCACCATATTTCCAGGCATGTTGGAATGCTGCGATTATAAGGATATTGCGAAGGCCGCACGGGTCGTTGATCGCCGATTGGATACTGATGGCCGTATGAATGCCGAACTCGCAATGCTAGTATAGGTAGTATCATATAACGTACCCAGGACCTGAGGGACTTAGCGATGTTGGGTTTGGAAGAGAGGCGACTTGAGAAAGTCAGAAACACGTTGGTGATAGCGAGTGAGGTTCAATGATGTTTACTACGTACAATAGTGGAGCAGATTTTTAGACTCCAGTGGCATGTCGATAGGAAAATTATGCAGCGAGCTCAGTGTTTTTATCGAAAGAGAAGTGGTACCCGGTGCTGGGGATTCAATTGCAGCCACTGCTACTGACGAAGTTTGCTTGTCAATCGACCACGGTGATTGTTCACCCGGACGTCTCAATGAGGCTCTCTCACGCAGGGGAGGTTTAGCCGACTCATAGACGCATACATGGAGTGTGCGAGAACAATTGCGACTGCATATAAGGTTAGTCTTGGCCTGCGGGAGACAGGTAAGCATACGAATTGAGAAATGCCTCACCACTTGGGCCGCTCCTCATCACAGCGCACACGTCGTTGCTTACAAGTTGCGCAACCTGTTCTGCTTGTCTCGTGAAATATTCTCTTTCTCTCTGCCCCGTTCATCTTGTTGGCGATGAACGATGAAAGGGCCAGAGAGAGTATGAAGTCTAGTCTTGCTACTATAGAGTTGATGTTGTCTCTGCTATTTGCCACAGTGGGGCTGTAGCCAAAAAGTATAGTGGACGCGCAAAAGTACCGACGATCTACCGGACCAGCCCCTTCTTCAAAACTGGCACAACTAATTCATTATAATTATACATTAGCTTAAGTGCCTTTCCTCTAGCTACCTTTATGCCTACTCTAATATTAAGCAGATAAGCTTATATTATATGAAACTAGTAGCTATTATACTCGCCTCTCAATTGAACTTATGTAGCTTAATCTAGAGCTCTTTATAAAAGCTGTGTTCTTTTATTATTTCCTTTAATCTTACGCACAAGTACGCATGCATCATAACGGGCCTTACCTAGTGCATCTTTTTATTGTGTTGATTTGACCTGTATGACTTAAAAACTGAACTTCAAAAACACAAATAGGAATGTTTTTGTTGGAAGAAATTAGCACGATCTCAGCTATTCTCAGTCACACACCCGTTATGGTGTGGAAAGAATTGGCTGCGGAAAGCATAAAACACGAACTAATCCGGTCACCTTGGCCTTGCTTCAACTATCAAGATTGAGCAGGTTCTCAAGCTACAAGTTTGTTAATGTTGCTCTCAGTGTTAACCCAAAGCTGGCCAACTCGGCCCTTCCGAGACGCTGACAAAAGTCCTTTCGATGGAAAATTGTCTCTGTCCCTCGATGAATTTACCCGGATGACCTTTTCTAGGGCCTTCCCAATACCCCTTTCTCCGTCACATACCGCAAGGTATCCAATATGTTAACTAAAGCCAAATGGCAAGAGTACATGCGCGAACGCAAGGATTTGACAGACCGCCTGCCCAGGGTTGTGGAGAAGCGGCCTCTTCATGATGTCGTCTCGGACAAGTCAGAGGATCGAGTGGGCGAGGAGGATGAAGAGCGATATTCTGACGTGGCCGGCTTATGGGGCGACCAAGATGGAAGATCGTGATGATGGAGCTTACAAGCCCTTTAAGAGGCTGGGGGATTCTGATATTAAACCTTGTAAAGCGTGCTCAAGGGACGCGGTAGGAAGGTAATTCGTAGGTATGTATGGGAAATGAGTTCCTACTGACTGGTAAATGGCCATTGGGTACAGCAATTGCATTTAGGTTTGTGTATTTCTATCAAGTTGGCGTGAAATTTAACAAGCTAATCAAGGTCCGCACAGCTTTTGTACACAACATTGTAGATAAAGCTAGCTTTTACCCTGATAGCAAGTCTTACTCAGTTAGCTGGAATAATGTCAATTGTAGGGTAAGAGACACTAAAGATGTAGATACACGCTAAAAGCGCATAGAAAGAGATATCCACAGATATCCACCACATATGGATAAGCGTCGAATCAGATTGTTTTAAGCATGGGCAGACTCTGTCATCGAAGAAAAGGTCTTTTATTAAAGATAATACGCATCACGATACAAAATAGGGTATCTCAGGGAGAATCATCCGGCAGGCAAGGTATGGCAGACTGATGAGGGAGCGAAGATACAATGTAGCGATTTGTAGCAATATGACCCTCTAGAACTTCCATCACACAATAAGTATAAGTTAAGAGCGGTTAGGGGTACTTTCCGTTATATTTACTTTGATTGGTTTTACATCCTACGCCGGAATAAATCATAGCAAACATGTTTAACAAGTGCCGGCTAATTCCACCTCTAAGCCTATAGATCGTCGTTATCCAGATGAAGATGTGACGAGCTAGGCGTAGGTGCAACTTCCTAAAAAATACCAGGGCAAGCGTAAGGATCTAGCTTGCGGTAGCATTAATGGCTGTCATTAATTTTCCGTAAAAAGGGAAGTATCAGTGGAAAATCGAATGCACTAAACTACTACTGGGACTATCTATAGAAAAATTACGCCCACTGGAAACAGTGATAGGGTCCACCAGCAGTGCTTGCTGAGAAGCCTCATGTGGGATCACGGAGAAATTATAGCTGATTACGGACGTTTCACCGTACATTGGCCGGATGTGTTTCATCCAAAACGATGGACAAGGCCCGTAGGCCCGGCTAGCCGTTACCTTGTACCCTGTAGTCCCCATCGAGCTTCAACTGAAGCTTTCAAACGGACCGATTGGGAATACACTCGTCCGGGTGTCAGAAGAACTGGCCACCAAGAGCATAACAGACGAAATAATTCAGTCACTTTATGCTAGCCTTAGGCTAGCATTTAGGCTACTCTATTTCTGTAGCCTAAGCCTTAGAGGACAATTCTTTTGACACCCACCTGACACTCCAGTGACGACAATAGGTCAGTGCTGTTTAGTAATTTGCGTTCAGACCAAGTTAATCCACCAACATAGGACACAGACGGACTTGCCTGGTGAAGAGCATAGGGAGGCCCTTAATAACTGCAAAACTAGATATAAAGGCACAGAAAAAAATGTCCTCGTTCCATAACAGACATTTCAGCAACAACTTATCTGAGTAACTATTTTTCTCTTTCAAAGTATAACATACATTTAGCAATTCTCTCTAACACCGATCGAATATGAAGAGCACACTTCTTTTGGCCGGAGCCCTTGCTCCCCTTGCCCTTGCTAAAGACCTCTGCGAGCAGTATGGATATCTTTCGAGCGATGGCTACGCATTGAACAACAACGTCTGGGGCAAGGACTCAGGAACTGGTGACCAGTGTACTCATGTCAACTGGAACAGCGCCAATGGTGCTGGATGGGACGTCGAGTGGAACTGGTCCGGTGGCGAGGACAACGTCAAGTCTTATCCTAACTCGGCCCTCTTAATTGGAGACGATAAGAAGACCATCAGCTCCATCACCAACATGCAGTCCACCGCTGAATGGAAGTACAGCGGTGACAACATCCGTGCTGATGTTGCGTACGATCTTTTCACTGCTGCAGACCCCAACCATGAGACCTCCAGCGGCGAGTACGAGCTCATGGTCTGGTAAGTGTTTCGAGGTTACTACTTTACATGGAGGTACTAACCTGTCTAGGCTTGCTCGAATCGGCGGTGTGCAGCCCATTGGATCGCTGCAGACGAGCGTTACCATCGAGGGCCACACTTGGGAGCTTTGGGTCGGCATGAATGGCAGTATGAAGGTCTTCAGCTTTGTCGCGCCTACCCCAGTCAACAACTTCAATGCCGACATCAAGCAATTCTGGAACTATCTCGCCAAGTCACAGAACTTCCCTGCTGACAACCAGTACCTCCTCAGTATGTAAATCCAAGTTCACCACATATCAAGTTACTAACCTATCTCCTATAGCCTTCCAGTTTGGTACCGAGCCCTTCACGTAAGTTTACCTCATTACGCCTTTCTGTAAATACATACTAATTAATGATTGCAGTGGAGACAATGCCAAGTTCACGGTTTCCAACTTCAATGCCCATCTTAAATAAGGGACCACTCTATAGTAGCTGAAAGGGAATTCGGGACATATTTCACAAAAGCACATGTCCTACTTATTGAGAATTAGTTGTTCTATCATCACCAGATCATATCTCTCTTATTTATGTACATAGTCATGTCTGTTAGTCAGACTTCTTGTCCTTCTTCAATCAATCCAGTACATATCATTCAACACTACTCGATTTCAATTGATACAGTACGCGATTGTTTCGGCAACACCTGACCAGATCAGAGTGACTAAGCCGGTACAATGTTAAACCTTCCCTTCGGCTTGAGCACAAAATAATTTTCGAACTCCAATGACATGGGGCACTTAGCGGCAAGTCTTGCTCCCTTGAACCGTCTGAAAAACAAGGCAATCGTATATCGCATCTCCATGTGGGCCAAATGATTCCTATGCAAATGCGGGGCCCTGTCCCAAATGGCGCAAACGCCATCTTTGCAGCTTCCTTGTTAGAGTTACCAAGCCATCTAGAGGGATCGAAGCTATTAGGATATTAATGATCATTTTCGCAGCAACGGTTTCTTCGCATGCATATATGCACTTACTTCTTGGCGTCGGGCCAGAAATCTTCATTCCGATGTAAAGTAAAGGCCTGCGTGCTCACTGTCACGCCCTCAGGAATGTAATAACCTCCTAGCTCGGCGCCTCCCTGCTTCACAATCCTCGGCAAACTGCCCGCAGCAGGGCCATATAGCCTGAGGGTTTCATTGATGGTGGCACCAACCAGAGGCAGGGCTTTAACGTTTGCATCATTGAAGTCGTCTGGCAACCCTGCTACCTCTTCTTCAATGGCTACTCGGAGGGAATCGTGGCGTAAAACAGCCCACAGTAGGCACGTGAGAGTGAAAGCTGTGGTATCTGTACCAGCAAGGATAAAGTTCCCCGCCTCTGCACTCAGGTCCAGTCTGTTTAGATTGCCAGAGCCTTCGTCGAGCTGGGTAAAGATGCTGCGCTTATTAGTTCTGTTTCGAATACCATTTTCGATCTCTTCTTCGCCGAGGTTGGTCTGCTTCGCGTTGGCCCTAATTACTTCGCGAATGGCGGCAATGTGTGACGGTTGGGTTTTCTAAGGGATAAACTAGTCCATTTGTCACGGTCGGAGCTCGGAGCACAGGTAGATAGGGAAAGCTTCAGGCGGAATCGGGTCTATTACTACGTATAGGCACTGCAGGCAGGTCAGGCTCTATTAACAAGACGTAGCTCAAGGAGCTACGTTTAGGATCCGACTGGCGGTCTAGCTAAGGTTATGGCGATAACGTATCGCCACGTGATCTGACCCACACTAGGGTCTAGGGTAAGCAAGTCTGGTCTTGCGCTATGACAGGTAGCGCGCTACAGTTAGCACATAAAGAATTTATAATATCTTCTAACGTATATGATAAGCGGGCGGCACAGATAACCGAGCGGCATAAAAATCTCAACCTTCTTAAGATAAATCATAATAAAAATACAATAGACTATCTAATCAATTAAAATCAATTACTATACTCATCTCCAGATGCCTCCAGAACTACCTGATAGGTCCTTGCATTATGCCTGGGCTTGCCGCATATACCATATCGCCGAATACCCGGCCTAATTGACCTTCCTCGACCACCACTTCTCGATGATTTGGCTAATACCTGCATACTTATATCTATCTGATCAATTGAATTATGAACTTCCTATATAGTTAAGCTCCCTTTATTCTATAGGTATGTCCTTTTTGCCCTGCGCCGTCGGCTAAGTATACTATTTGCCTTATATAGCTCTTGGCACTTAGCCTCTAGTAAGGCAGTCTTCTATATATTCCTTATAACTGCCTTTATAAGAGACTAAATAGCTTTAAGGATTAACTCTAGGGAGCTACTATAATATCTTTTAATTTAATTATTAAGGTATTTAGACTATAATCTAGCCTTAAGGACTATATTTAGGGTCTTTAAAGTCTAAGCTTAATGTGACAGTTAGGTTTTCTAAGGGATAAACTAGTCCGTTTTAAGTTTATATTAGCAGAGTTATAAGGCATATAAACTGAGCGATAGTAAAGTATTATATCTCTTAATAGTAAATAGAGTAAGTTAAGCATATTTAAGTAAAGAAGTTATATTAATAGCTAGTAAGTTAAGTTCTATCTAATGCTAAAGGAATATATATATACTTAGAGGATCCTTTAAGGATCACTCCTTCTATAGGATTATAGTAATCCTAGATTATAGTCACTCCTAGATTATAATAATCCTACTTAAGTGTAATCCTTACTTTAATTAGATGAACTTATTAAGCGAGTTTATTGACTAAGTGGGGCAATTTATATAAGTTTTTATAGGGTATATATGATATAACCGCTAGGGTCGTAATATAATCTCTCCCCTCTGTTAGGTCTTGTCCTTAAGGCCTATATCTGACTGTCAGTTTAGTCCTAAAACTGGTAAGTCTTAACTTAGACTTATAAATATTCTTATATATTCCTAATAAGATATCTAATTATATTTCTAAAAAGAGTAATTAAAAAACTAAAAAGTATAAATTTCTTATTAAGGCTATTAAGTTATTATATAAGTTTACTAATATGCTATATTCTTATTATTTTAAGCATTAGAAAGAGTACTTAATAGCAGCAGATTCTTCGCGTTATAGCAAGTGTATTTATTATAGTCATTCCTATAATAGTACTTATATGGCTTCTTTATGTAGGTTTCCTTCCTTATATCTATTATTGCATTTAACTGATATTCTTTTAGTGAGAAAACTCATTTCTTAAGAGAAGAAGTTAAAGGATAATAAGGAGAAGGCAGGTGAAGATCTCTTGAAACTTTATGAGGAGCTTGCCTCCTTATAGGCCTATATGGCCGTTACTGCTAGGTATCTGTCTTATATTTAAAAAACTAAGAGTAAAGTAAAAGAGCATTATACTTCTGAGCTTTATTAGGGTATTTAAGGTTTAGATAGTAAAGATAAGTTAGCTGAAGAGCTAAGTCGGTAAGAAGAGGTAGCTATTAAGGAGCTTTATTCTCTAAACGCTAAAAACTTAAACTGGAAGTCGCTAGGTTTAGGTGATTTTAATTTTAACCTTTTATTTTCTAATAATACTAATAGAAATCCTTTAGGAGTTATTAGGCATTAATTAGGTGTTTTAGTGGTTCCTATATATTTTTATTTTTTAGGTAATTCTTCTATTTTACTAAATATATTATTTATCTATTGATTTTCTATATTTCTCTAATTGCTTCTGCTTTATAAGCTTCTAGTCTGTTAATCTCTTGTGGTTTATTGCCGGTTCTGACTTAAATTGTATCTGCGGCGGTTTTAAGGAGTAAGATATAATAGATTAGGTGAAGTTTAATCTTAGGGGGTAGTTCCAGTTTATATATATCTTTCTTAACTTATTATTTGACTTTATATAGTCTAATGTACTTATAGTCGAGTTTATATAAGGGTTATTTCGTTATAATATTTTTTATAGATAGGTAGACTATATCTCCCTCCTGAAAAGTTAGTCCCTTAACTTTCTTTATATTATAATAGCGCTTTATTTATTACCTAATATATTTAAGTTCTTTTTTTATTCCTTTATAAAGGTTCTATAGGTTATCCGCTTTAAGGATTACAGTAGGGTTAATTATCTTAAGGTCTTATTTATTATAATAAGCATCTAATATAAACTTGAAATTAATATAGGCTAGTGTTAACTTAGTGCTTTTATTATAGGCTGTATTATAGGCGAATTAGGCGATTAGCAGTTTCTCTATCTAATTATTTTATTTATAGTTAATATAGTATCGCAAGTATTATTCTAGTATTTAGTTTATTTATTCAGTCTGTCTATCTATTTGCGGTCTAAATGCTATAGATAGCCGGTAATTTGTCCCTAGTAAGGCTAAGAGTGCTTACCAAAATTTGCTGGCGAATATTATTCCTCTATCTGATAGGATCTCAGATGGTAGTCTATAGTCCCTAAAGATTCAGTCGTAAAAGATATAGGCCATCTGTTCTGCTTCTGTCGTTTCCTAGTAAGGGATGTAATAGCAGAACTTGGTTAGTCGGTCTACTACGACTAGCATACTGTTATAGAAGATTCCGGTTGAAGGTTCTTCGGATAGTGGCAGTTTCGTTATGAAATCCATCGTGATCGAGTCCTATGGTCGTTATGCCACTGGTAATAGTTATAGTTCTCTGTAGGGCTTATGTCGTCGTGCTTTCGTTTTTGCATATAGGTCACACTGTCTGATGACTTATTCTACTGTCTCTCGACTTTTCTCCCAGTCGAAGTGTTCCTATACTCTCTTAAGTGTCTTCGTGATGCCTTGGTGGCCATATAGGGGATGTTTATATATATCCCATATGAGTTTGTGTCGTGATGCTTCTGGTACCTAAGTTCTGTCGTTATATCGGTGTAGGGTAGCTCCTTGTCCGATAGGTTCTTGTAGGTTGCATCCAATTATATCCTTCTGGATCTTGTCTTTCCATTTCTGGCTCCAATCTGTCGTGATTCCTCTTTATTTCGTGATGAGGCCTAGCGTTTGTGCTTGCTCTGTGAGTTTGTATCCTCCTTCTTTTGTGAGTTCTAGGAGTTGTTCTCTTGCCTTTGTCGTTCCTATATTAAAGTCTGGTCTTCGACTGATTGCATTAGCTCTTCTATTATCTGATCCTTTTCAGTGGATAATCATAAAGTCGAATTTATATAGATACTCTACATACCTGGTTTATTATCTATTAAGTTCTTATATTATGGTGAAATAGATAATATTCTTATGATTGGTATAGACTTTAATCTGGTATTTATTTCCTATAAGGTAGTATCTAAACTCCTTAAAGCAGTTAAAGATTGCTAAGAACTTCTTATTGTATATAGGGTAGTTAAGTTCTGCTCTATATAACTTATATAAATAGAAGGCGATAGGGTGCAGTTTCCTATTGATATTGTGCTATCCGATTTGTCCTCCTAGTGCGTAGTCTGAGGCATCGGTCTCTAGTTCGATTTCCTTATCGAGGTCAAACATAACTAGCACCAGTTCTTCCAGTATGGCATCTCGTAGTTTTTTAAACGCTTTCTGGGCATCTTTTAGCTATATGAATTTTTAGTCCTTTTTTATAAGTTCTATCAGTAGGTTCACAATTCTACTAAAGTTCTTAATGAATCTTCAGTAGTAGTTAGCGAAGCCTAAGAAGCTCTATACTTCCTTGACTGAGGTAGGTAGTAGCCAGTCTCTTACTGCCGAGATTTTCTTCCGATCTATCCTAATTTCGCCTAGTATAATAGTATATCCTAAGAAGTCTACTTCTTTAATATAGAAGTAACTCTTCTCTAGTTCTACTAATAATTTAGTATCTTAAAGTGCTTTTAAGACCTTATAGATATATTCTATATATTCTTCTTTATTATCTAAGAAGATTAGGATATTATTAAGATAGCATATAATAAAGATATCTAGATACTGCTATAGTATATAGTTAATTATCTGCTAAAATATAGTAGGTGTATTAGTAAGACTAAATGGCATAACTCTATATTTAAAGAGTCTGAATTTGGTTCTAAATGCTATTTTCTATTTATCTCCTTCTCTAATCCGAATTAGGTTATAGGCTCCCTTAAGGTCTAGAGCGGTAAAGATCTATTTCCCCTATAATCAGTCCTTTAGTTCTATAATAAGCGGAAGTGGTATCTAATCCTTAATAGTAAGCGTATTTAACCGTTAATAATTAATTACTAGTTATAGTTTTCTATTTTTCTTTAGAATAAATATTATAGGTGCTCCTGCTAGAGATATTAAGTGTCTAATATGTCCTTTCTGAAGTCTATTATCTAGATATTCTCGCAGCTCTGTAAGTTCTCTTTCATTAAGCGGGTAGATCTTCTGAAACGGGGCATTATCGTTAGTGAGGTTAATTTCGTGATCCTAATTGCTGTATTTAGGTATCTTCATATCTAATTCTTCTTAGAATAGTTTGCTATATATCCGATATTCGGTCGGTATGTTTTATAGCCTTTCTTTCGCTTTCGTTGGTTGCGTTTCTTTGCGTAGATCTTGTTTTATTAAGATGCCGAGGATTTATCTTCGTTATTTGCCTATCATGTACTTCCTTCTTCTCCTTCTTGGAGGTGTCGAAGACTCTGCTTCGAGCTGTTCCATGCCTCTCTCAGGGGTCATGGTTTGAGATCTCTCGTTGTTCATCGTTATCGTTATCCTATCGCTGTCCGAGTTCCTTAGGGTGAGAACTTGGCCATTCGTCCAGTCGATATTCGGGTTTATGCTTCTAAGCCATGGCATTCCTAATAGCATATCTGCTATCCCTCCTAAGGGGATAATATTGAAGTTAATTCCTTAATTCCTTTTTAGAATCTTTACCTTAAGGTAATTAGCCTCTTAATCTATAATCCTATTATTATAATTAAAGAGTTATCTTTCTATATTAATAATTAGGTAAGGCTCTTTCTTCTTCTGCTATTAGATTCTTAGCTTTATAACTATTTCTAGGTTAATAAAATTGCATTTCGCTCTATAATCTATCTAGGCGTTTAGCCATCTCCCCTTAACCTGAACCTATAGTACTAGGCGGTCGGGTTCGCTGTCTTGCGTAACTCCTAGAGCACTTCGTGGTCTAAGCCCTGCTTGTCTATATGCTTCGCTTTCCTATGGCTCCGTTATAGGAAGCATCTGTCTTTTTCCGATTCTCTGTGGTGTTTCATACACTCATCGTTGTTGCAGTCTTCGTAGTTGTTCGTTGCGTTTCCGGGGTTATCAGATGACTGTGATTCGTTACAGGTACTGGCATAGGTTATTCCCCATGTGCCGTTTGCTTCATCTGCGTATTCCGAGGTTTCGTTATCTCCTGGAGATTCCTCGTATTTTTCTTGGGTGAGTTCCCTGAACTCCCTGTCGGCTTCCTTAATAATCTGTAGGTTCCTCCGGATATCTTCCTTAGCTCCTTGTGCCTTTGCTTGTTGTCGATAGTAGGCCAGGTTGAATTGTAGTTCCGCTACTCTGAGGTTCTTATACCATAAGTGCGTCAGGTAACCTCTTACTTCTTCTGGCGAGTAGGGTTTATCGTTAGGGTTTCTAGGTATTATTACTGGAAAACAGTCGTTATCCTTCTTATCTTCCTAGTGCAGGGTATACCAGTGATAGCGGCACGATATCCAAGCGATCTGGTCATGCTGAGGGTTCATTGGTATCGTTTTAAGTTTATTATTGGTGTTAAACTTAGGTTCCTTGTGTTAGAGGCTTAGTGCTTCTCTTATATGGTAGGCTTATATATATATAGGCTCGGCTCTTATGGTGCTTATGCGTTCTCTAGCACTTTGGATGTATTGGTCTTCCTTGCTGCTATATATATATATGCCGATTTCGTCGTAGAGTGGTGAGTATTCCTGCTTCTACTTGTTTTTAAGTTCTTTATCTTCTTTTCGGAGGCATTATGCAGTTACTCTTGCTTTTCCTCCTATATATCCCATGCTTTAGGAGTGTTGTCGCCTTATGCGGCATTCGTGTTGGATTTGTCGTTCATGTAGTACGATTTCCTCTTTTTCCTGTGTTTTTGTTCGTATAGGAATATCGTCTATTGCTTGTTTGCCTTGTGAACTCGTTGGAGTTGTTATTACTCCCAGTGTCTGAGCATTCTTGTTCTTTATTTTGCTTTTTCCTTTTTTGTGACGGTCAGGTGTTTCCAAGGGATAAACTAGTCCGTTCTGAGTTTATGTTGGCAGAGTCGTAGGGCGTGTGAACTGAGCGATAGCGAAGTGTCACGTCTCTTAATAGTGAATAGAGCGGGTCAGGCGTATTCAGGTAAAGAAGTTGTATTGATAGCTGATGAGCTAAGTGTTCTATCTAGTGCTAGATGGAATGTATATATACTTGGTTGATTCGTGGGTGATCAGTGAGGTTATCTTAGGATCAGTACTGATCGTGTTGGATCAGTGCTGATCGTCTTGGATCAGTGCTGATCGAGAGATCTTGGCACTGATCGTTAACGAGTATCCATGTGATATAATTGGTGAGAAATGGGGGCTTTGTGTAGAATGACTAATCTACCGTTTAGGTCGTAACACTGCTCGGTTATCTATGCTGCCCGCTTATTATATACGTTATATATAATAGTTATAATAGAAACCCTTATGAATCTAGGTTAAGGAGGTATTAGACTATTATATTATCTTCTTAATTAGAGAATAACTATAACTTTATAAGAGTTTTACGCTTTAAAAGAATGCCTTGCCGGCAGCAACTTAAGGTAAAGCGATCAATATGATATATAGCTGCGGACTTTCTAAGACTCAATTTTAGGTCACTCTGGAGGGCCTGAAGGGCAAGAATGATCTTAGCTTCATTTAGAGACTCTGGCATATTGGGTTGTTGAGAAATATTTGATTGAAAAGTGATAGTGTAGGTTGAGGGATTTTTGGAGCACTCGCTTGTCTGGAGCACTCGCTTATCATGCACGTTAACCCAACCCAGATTATATAAGTATCTCACGTCCCATCCATAGTCCTATAGTCCTAGGGAATACTCGGGTCCACTCCTCCACCTCTATCTGCATAACCTGCTCAAAGGTTGCCTCCCCTTGTCTTACTTCCTCTCTGGCCATCTCTGTGGGGGAATCCCAGTAAGAACGAATGCTGCGCGATGGATGATTGCCCTCATAATCATCACCTCTGCTTATCATCTTCTTGATAGCAAACCTATCACCGAATTCCTCAATGAGGAGCTTCACAACATAGGAGATATCCTTGATCATCTGATGCGTTGCAAGGTCGCTGCCATCCAGAACACCGCGGCCATATAACACTAACGTGATATGTTGTGCGTTAGTGAGGAGGAAGATATCTTGGAGGCGCTTCTGTGTCCATCTAGCAGCCTCGCCTGTCCCATGCCGATAATGCACGCTCTTTGGGTCATCTATCCCACTGTCACTATCGCAGCCTTCCTCGTGGAGGTAGAAGTCATCAAGTGCATTGTATGAGTCAACGAGTACAGTAATACTGCCTTTGATCAGCGGAGCAACAGGCACCTTCGTTTTATAGTCGCCAAGGGTGTCGGTCATAAACTCGCGCAGCCAGTGCAGTCGCACGTTGAAATGGTTTTCGCCATAATACACATCAGAAGCCTCCTTCACCAGCTGCTTGCCAGTCTCATCTTCGCCCATAAAGTACTGCTGGCGTAGGAGGACACCATCAGCAATTTTAGGGTTTAAGGAGCCATCATCGTCTGCCTCATCAATCAAGACCGGTTGCTGTTGCACGAGGTTTTGTCGAAAGAGAGTGCGCCTTCTTGATGTAGATAATGAGGCAAATTGAGGGATAGTAAGACCGCCAAGCATACAGCGGATTGTTCTAGCATGCTGATCCATTCTATATTGAATGAATGAGGATTATAATAGTGGAAATAAAAATAGAAACATATATAAAAATAAATATAGGAGTTGGTTATAAGGTAGGCGTGACAGATAAATAAGTGAGAATATATAGTAATGAAGAAGGAGAAATATGCGCTAGAGCAGATCTGTTACGACCTGAGCGGTTACGTCACGTGTACCCCACCTTTTCACCTTTCACTCCACCACACCTTTCACAGGATCAACCAATCAACAGAGGACCGACACTTACTTGGACCGACGGCGCTCCAGGACCGACGGCGATCCCACTCATCGTCGGCCCCCTCACAGTAGACAGTAGTATATATACACTCTCTTAGCATTAGTTAGTACACTTAGCTCGACAGCTATCAATAAAACATCTTTACCTGAATACCCTGTATTCACTATTAAGAGACGTGATACTTTACTTTGCTCAGTATTACGCCCTACGACTCTGCCAAATATAAACCAGTACGGACTAGTTTACTTGCTTGGAAACCCAACCGTCACAAGATCTAGGCTAGGAGATCACTACCTATCTAATATGATATTCTATGGCCTGTGCACTTAACCCTACGTCGCTTAGCAACCGATGAACCTTTTTAGTAGGAAATAAAAGGGCGCTAGTATGATATGGAGTAACCGACGATCTAGATCAAGGGTAACTGCCGATAAACTCCAGCATACATCCCAATAATGATAGCAAAGATACAAAAAAATGCATAAGTGCAAATTTCAACCTTACGATTATAATAGTAAGTTTTATTTTATTAAGAAGCTATTATTTATAGGCTAAGTCACTCGATCTTACTATAGACTCTGGATTTAGTGTTTATCAGCTAACAAGGGTGGCCTGTAAGAAGCACCCTACTCTTCTATTCCTAATTGTCGTGTACCCCCTGTTTATTTCTCACGTGTTTGTTTATCTCCCGTCTATTCCCGCATGGCCATACTATGGTGACTTATGTTTTCTCATTTCGATCGACAGTCTGCGGGCGCATTACTTACGCGTATTTCATCTTTCTTATATCATCTACTCTCTTTGCTGTAATTTAAATTCGATGTTTCCTCCAACGATCTTTAAAAGCTCGTACCATCGAAAGGCTAGTGGACTATGAAAGACTTTCACTATGGAACTTGAAGATCTCTTTTACTACGATCCTTCTTGGCGTATTATTGTTTGCAAACAGTGTGGCGTTGTACCGCAAACCAATATCGCCCGGCATATCCGACGGCACTACAACGCGACGCGTGCCTTTAAGGTTGCTTCCATCAAGCTATTTGAGCGAAGTTTGGACCATCTATCTCTCATACGAGACGCCGATGAGATATGTAGGAACGTGCGACCGTTGCCAATCGCCCATCCGATTCGGTTCGTTGATATTTTTCACGATGGAATTTGTTGTCTACTTTGTCAAGACGACCGATACCGGTATGTCTGCCGAGGTCGCACAGCAATAGAAGATCATCTCAAAAAGGTTCATAATCAACCATTGCGCCAACCAGGGCGTAGACGAAGGGGAGAGACCGGAGGGATCAAAGGTTTAACCCAAGCCGGTCTGGTCCGGACTGCAGTCGCTTGTTAAACCCTTTTTCATGGCCCACGATGCAGGTACTTCATCGTTAGGGCCCGCAAAGTTCACGAGGAAATAGAGGAAAGCCCAACTGGATCTGATGCAGGAAGTGACGCAACTAACATCGGCCCTGCGTTCACTCAACCTAGACTCGAGGATATCATAAACCTTCAGCTTGCTCAGCAGGAAAACGAAAACTCAGCAATATCAAACCAGACTGGCTTTAACATAAACCTTCTATCTTCTGACCCGCGACATCGATCCCAGTGGCTTCGAGTCACGGAATGGCCCCGCTTCCTAGAATCCCACAAACAAGAACTGATGCAGGTTGCCGCTCTGGTTTCACTTCCGAACCTAGCCATGTCGTATGAGCTAGACTCCCCAAGTGATCCTGAAAATTTACTGTCTATTCTTTATCTAGCTACATGTCCTAAGATGTGCTGAGACAATTTGACGAAGGATATGTCTAACTTCATCCGATGCAGTTTTATTGGCGGCCTATTCCTGCTGTGACCTGACTGGAGGTCCTGGACAATTGAAGGGATAGCGAGTAAGCGCCCAAGAATATCTGGCGCTAACAAATCAGGTGGCCAATCATCATTCTCGAACGGAAGCCCCATGCAACTGTCCAAATTAGCCCAGCTGCATAAGATGGTCAGTCAGATAAATGTGCAGTTAGTTAGGCGGCCAATATTAATTCGCTATTTGGCGCTGGTATATAATGCATGCACAGTGGGCTTGGCGGTTGCGCAGCGTGTATTTCTTGGATATGATGCCCCCTCACTTCTACGCCCCGCCCGCGGCTCACAGCGTTCCAAAATCCTTTATCGTCTCCCTGCTAAACAGAAAAAGTTTATGGATTTAGTATCCATCTCTCGCCACTATGCGACACCTACGCAAAATATTCAGGCGAGACCGGCATAAGCCAGCGCTATCCAAGTCCGATATCACGATTTCACGGCCAACGTCCTCGAACTCCTCTCGACTAACTCCGACTCAGCCCGAGTTCGATCCGAAACCTTCCCAGCCGACTTCCATTATACCCAATCTACCGGCTGTGCCGCGCGTCCCGGCTGACATCGAAGATATAAGAAGACAGATCTGGAACGAGGCCTATGACAAAGTCAAGGACGACGAACCTGACACTGTCGACGCGTACGAGAAGATTCTTTCCGCCCAGCTTGCTGCGGGAGACGCAGATCCTTCGGCCGATAGGAACCCCATAAATATCATCGCAGAGAATGCAGAAGCCAGACAAGCTCAAATGAAGACGCTTGTCGGACAAGGGCTAGACAAAACCGAGAAAGAGGCAAGGATAAAGGAGAAATTCAACGAAGGGCTTCAACCAGTCAACAACGTCAAAGCCTTTGTTTCAATAGCTGTGAAAAACGAGCCAACCGCTGCCATCGCCTGGCTAGGTATCACGACATTGATGGATGTGAGAGATACTATCCTTATCGCGTTTGCGCTTGCTAATAGTCTATAGCTCGTTGCAAATCCACTCACTGAACCAGGCATCAACCGCGACGGGGTCAGATACGTTCTCGAGCGAGTTGAATGGTACTGGGAGCTGGCACAACTTTTACTCGACCCGGGCAAGGTTGATGATTCCCTCGTCGGGTTACAAAGTCTTCTTAGGTGTCACACTATCAAGGTCTACAAGGAGCTACTACTATACCAAATGCAGAGTGTATGCTTATACAACAAACACTGGGCTGCCGTCATCATCAAGGATCTCTTCAAAGGAGATAATTGGCAGGCCGAAGTCGACTCGATAAAGAAAGCCGAGGCTTCTCTACGAGACGACGTGAATCAGCACAACTCCGAAGAGGTCAAATCTCGGCTCAGGAGGATCGACAACACGCTTGGCCATTTACACCGAGACGTTAAGGCAGTAGAATCGGTCATCCAAGATCAGACCCAGATGCTGCGCCAGAACCATCACGACGAGAACGACCAGAAATGCCTCCAAGATCTACGCATCGTCGACCCCGAAGCCCATAAGGAGAACATCGAGAAGGCAAAAGGCGGCCTGCTCAAGGATTCGTACAATTGGATTCTCGACCACCGTGATTTTCGGCGATTCCGGAACGATCCCGAGAGGCGATTACTATGGATCAAAGGCGATCCAGGAAAAGGGAAGACAATGCTTCTATGCGGTATCATTGACCATCTCAAGCAGAACACATCCCAGGTATTGTCGTTTTACTTCTGCCAAGCGACACAGAGTGAGCTTAGGAGTGCGGTATCCGTGCTCCGTGGCCTTTTATGGCTTCTTTGTGACAGAAAGCCGCAGCTGACTTCGTTGGTCCGATCTAAGTACGACAACCAAGGAAGGAAACTCTTTGAAGACGGCCATGCATTCGAGTCTTTAAGAAGGATCTTTCTCGACATGCTCAAGGACCCTTGCTTGCAAGAGGCTGTCTTCATTGTTGATGCTCTAGATGAGTGCTCAGACAATAGCAGGAAAGACCTCATTGATTTCATTCTCGAGGCATCTCGTCACTCCTCCTCCAAATGGGTCGTGTCTAGTCGCAACTGGCCGTCGATTGAGGTACAGTTTCAAGACTGCGAGAACATTAGGGTACCGCTTGAGTTGAACAAGGATTCTATATCTCAAGCGGTGAGGATCTTTGTTGAATCCAAGGTTGAACAGCTGGCGCGACAAAAGGAATACAACCCAACAACAAAGGACGATGTGCGCAACAAGCTGCTACTTAAGGCCAACGACACCTTTCTCTGGGTGGCCCTGGTGTGCAACGAGTTGGCACGTCCCCAGATCAAAGCCCGGAATACCATTGCCAAGCTGGATTCTATGCCAGGAGGGCTTAGCAAGCTCTACCAGCGCATGCTGGAACAGGTTTTCACGTCGGAAGATGGAGAAATATGCCGGAAAATCCTGGCTACAGAATGCATCACATATCGCCCCACTTCATTAGACGAACTGCAAACTCTTGTGGCAGACACTAAGGACTTCAGTAAAAGGGAGTTGAAAGAAGTTATTAGAGAGTGTGGCTCATTTCTCACTCTTCAAGAGGACATTATCGATTTCGTGCATCAATCGGCCCAGGATTTCCTTACTGACACAGCTAAGAGCGATATCTTCCCTTCCGGCATCCAGGGTCAACACTACCTTATTTTCCGGCAATCATTGGACGCTTTGATGACACTCACTCGCAATATTTACAATCTGGAATTCCCAGGACAACTTCGCACCGACATTTCATGCCCAAAGCCTGACCCGTTATGTCATCTTCGATATTCCTGCCTGCACTGGGCGGACCACCTAGAGGTAATGAAAGAATATAGGAACCAATCCGATGACGAGGCCATTTCCAGGTTCATTAGCCAGAGGTTCCTGTATTGGCTGGAGGCTCTTAGCCTACAAGGCCAAATGTCGCAAGGAGTAAAGGCAGTACAGAAGGTGAAAAGGATCATAGTAAGGACACTGAATAATACTTATAGAGATGATTTTGACACCTAGACAGACCAATTCAGAAGTTCCAGGTCTAGACAGTCTGGTAGAAGATGCGCGACGATATATGCTTTCTCATGGAGGCGTGATTGCGATTGCTCCATTACAAGCTTACGCGTCAGCACTCATCTTCAGCCCTGAGTACAGCTTGATTAAAGAATTGTTCAAAAAGGAAGAGCCGGATTGGATTATTTCGAAGTCGAAAATGGAAGCAAACTGGAGCGCTTGCCTACAGACACTGGAAGGACACGATAGCTCGGTCCGGTCGGTTGTCTTCTCAGCAGATGGCCAGCGGCTCGCATCAAGCTCAGACGATAAGACCGTCAAGATCTGGGATAGTCATTCTGGCGAATGCCTAAAGACACTGGAAGGACATGATAACTCGGTCCGGTCGGTTGTCTTCTCAGCAGATGGCCAGCGGCTCGCATCAAGCTCAGATGATAAGACCGTCAAGATCTGGGATAGTCATTCTGGCGAATGCCTAAAGATACTAGAAGGACATAATGACTGGGTCTGGTCAGTTGTCTTCTCAGCAGATGGCCAGCGGCTTGCATCAAGCTCAGGTGATAAGACCGTCAAGATCTGGGATAGTCATTCTGGCGAATGCCTAAAGACACTGGAAGGACATGATAACTCGGTCCG